>JABUQX010070529.1:10000-38003 GCA_015478945.1 Trachelipus rathkii | reverse complement strand
CGTGCTTCGTTCAATAGGTGGTGTTTAGCCGTTTTCGCATTTTAATACGTGAAACGCTTTTTCGCGTTTTTCGTGCGCCACTCCCATTTATATATATATATATATATATATATATATATATATATATATCATTATTTCAGGTCAAGAGGAACTGTGTAGTCTTGATGCCTCTACAATTTTTTCTTTTACATGGCACAACAAACGGTCTGCTCAACATATGGTTGCTAAGGAATAATGGACGGACCTCTTAGTAAAATTACTTGGAAACTATGTTGAAGTAATGGATGTTGAGAATCCTGAACCTTTCCAGATGGAAACGAGTACAATTTTTTTTATAAAACTTTTATTAGGGACGAAGAAGACCTCACCACAGAGAAATAAAACCAGAGAAATCATGGGAAAGAATTTGTCATATATTTTTTGATGAAGAAGGGATACTATCTGAGCAAATACCAAAACGGGGCTAGGCATTTGAAGCTACTTGTTTGTTCAGAAGAGTTTGATAGTGATAAGGGTGAAGGTATTACTAGATAGGCTTAATGAATAATAATGGTGTTAATATTAATGATTCTGGTTGTGATGATGATATTAATAATAACACCCCCTCCTTGAATGTTGGTGGATGTGAAAGGACTAAGTCTTGAGTGTTCTAGGGTCTTACATGAGGGTATGTGTTTACCTGTGGTAATGTATAGTAATGAGACTATGGTCTGGAATAAGGGGTATAGATCTGAAGCACAATGTGTTCAGATGGAAAATCTTAGGGGCGTGTTAGATGTGAGAATAATTGATAAAATGAGGAATGAACGTATTAGAGAGTTGTGTGGTGTGAAGAAAGGGATAAATAAGAGAATAAATGAAAGTACGTCGAGATGGTTTGGTCATGTGAAAAAAATGGATGATAGTCGGTTGGTTAAGCGGATGTATAGTGGTGAGTGTGTGGGCAATCGTCCGACTTGGAAAAATGGATTGAGTTAGTAAAGGAATGCCTGGAGGAGAGAAATGTGAGTTTGGCAGAGACGAGAAGAAAGGTGCATAATAGGAGTGAATGGCGGGGTTTTGTGAGGGGGGTATGGTTGTGGCCCACCTGGGCCAAGGGATGAACCCACACTGACGAGATGCCATAGTAAGGGTCCGTCTGCGACAAGTTCTCACTAATAGGTATAAAGGGGGCGGTAAGGCTGGGCTTTCTTTTCGACGTGCTTCATATTTTTTTACTACTTTTCTGTTTCCGGTGCATGTCACGCACTTTACCCTCAGTCTTGGGGAAAGAAGGTGGATGATAATAATAATAATAATAATAATAATTATATATATATATATATATATATATATATATATATATATATATATATATATATATATATATATATATATATATATATATATATATATATATATATATATATATATATATATATATATATATATATATATATAGATATATATATATATATATATATATATATATATATATATATATATATATATATATATATATATATATATATATATATATAATATTTATATATATATATATATATATATATATATATATATATATATATATATATATATATATACAGTAAATGTAATTTTTTTTCTTTTTAAAGCTATATTATTATTTTAATTATGGTAAAAAAAAAATTGTAATTAAAACTTATGAGAGCCTTTTTTTCTGCCTTCGTTTTATAACATATTTACGAAATGTGCTCGACAAACTTGAATTGTATTTTGTATCCCAGGGAACGTTTTCATAGTTTATTTTATCCTTCACGTCCTCGAGTGCTTCATTTTCTAAAATAAAGGCAATGATGATAATTCTTTATGTCTTAGTGCAATGGGCATAGTCAGAGGAAACTAGTAAATTTAGCAAATTTACTAAACACAGATCCTTGGGTTGCTAGGTTTGTCTGACAAAAGTTATATTTTATTATTTGTCATTTTTCAATTTTTATTAACAATCTCTTTGTAAAGCTAAAAGGTAGAAGACATTTAACATGTAAAGTTTTAAAAATAAAGTACATTTAACAAATCACATCATGTAATTTACTTAAGGACTTTCAAAAATTCTCCAAAATCATTATGAAATTTACTTGTTTCCCCTGACCATGCCCATTGTATTAAAACTAAAGAAATATTATTTCAATTATTTTAGAAAATGAAGCATTCTACCACGAAAGGTCATCGTGATACTCCAGACACAGTAAGTCTTGAATTATTAGTTGTTCACATAACTGCTGAGAGTATTAGAGTAGACTTACAGATGCCAAGAATCTTAGAACAACAAAAGCAACATTCAAACTAATCATCTCTCAAACCTGCCAATTTCAGCTCATAAGGTAATCTGCAAAACCATGCTCTTTATTCCTTACGTAGACTCTCTTAATCGTTTCTATGGAGCAGCGATATTCTGATGAAAATTTACATGCCTTTTAACTGTTGGCACTCCACCCTTTTATAGTGTTTGATATAACGTCAAAATATTTTATAGAAAAATAACAAGTTTTTTATTATTTTAATGTAAACAATTTCAATAATAAAACTGGGCTAGTATACAGACTTTGGATTAATAAAAAAAATAAAATCTAGGAACTTAAGCATAGGTGGTAAAAGACAAGAGGCTCTTCCCAGCTATGAAACATGCCCTGGAGCTTTATCCACCGCGTCAGATGCTCACTGTGGTATCTTGTCAGTGTCGGGGTTCATCCCTTGGCCTAGACCCACAAAAATACCCTCTCACAATACTACGCCATTCACTTATGCACCATTCTACTCGCTTGAACTTAACTCGCATTCCTCCCTAGGCACTCTGTTACTGACTCAATCTGCATTCTTTAGTCTCAATAGTTCTTTCCAAACACTCGCCTCTACATATACTTAACCGTTCTTCCTATCCGTCAGCACCGAAACCAAATAAACCACCTTAATACACACATTTATTCTTTCCTTCACACCACGCTCTCATTACATTCATTTCCTTATCAATTTTTCTCATACCTGAACAGACTGAACCTTAGATATATATATATATATGTATATATATATATATATATATATATATATACCATATATATATATATATATATATATATATATATATATATATATATATATATATATATATATATATATATATATATATATATATATATACCCGTCTTATCCACACCATAGTTTCTGAACTATACATTAACAACGGTACCAATATATCTTCATACGAAACCCTATAACGTTCACTAAAATTTAAACGCACCAGCCACTTTCGACTTTCACTCACAACTTTCCTGCTAAATTCAGCATGTTTCTTTTTCACTAGCCAGCTTCGATCTTACCACTCATAACTTTCCTGCTAAACTCGGCATCAGTTTTTTTTTCATACAACACACTTAAATATTTAAACTCATACTTGTTCCAGTTATCTACCATCCAACACGATTTTGCACTTCGGACTCTCCTCACCTTGCTCTGATCTACATTAGCTTTCAGACCTCTCTTATTGCATACCCAGCCAAACCTCTCTATCAGTATTCATAAACTTACTTCAGATTTATCACACCAAAACCAAATCATATGCGTAAAATAAGTAAGGTACCATCACTATAATTTTCCATCAGTCAAAGGCACTCCTTTGCTAACCCTACCTTAAATTCTTTCATTACCTGGCCCATATGTAAATTAAATTGCATGGAGACATATCATATCCCTAAATTGTTAGTTTTAATCCTCCCTCTGGTTGAAATCCTTGACTTTATTCATATTAAATTTTTATTTATACGATTCATTTCCTTCATATCATCATAAAACTAAATAAAAAATTTATTTCAAACTTCATAAACTTTTAAGTTGGCTGATTATCAAGAAAACAAAAATTAAAATAAATTACGAAAATGCATTTATAACAACAGAACAGTATAAATCTAGCAAAATTATGGAATAAATATACATAAAATGAACAGTGGAATATAGAAATAAATTTACAAGGATACAATTAATGACACTGAAAGAAGAAATTGGAGCATAAAAAATGTAAAAGAGAAATAAGGCATCCTTAAAAATTGTCATGTAATTAAGCTAGTGTGGTATAAAGGAAGAAACGTTTGAAATTTATCACATAACAAAATGAGGGCAGGTAAAAAAAAAACAATCGTAATGAAAAATAGTTTTTACTTTAAAATTGCCAATTACAAAATATAAGAATTGGATGCAGGTTTCATTAAAAAATTACTGCATAGTAGATATTGTAGTTTTTCCCTATGGTCCTCTGAAATTTCAGTTTTTATATATATATATATATATATATATATATATATATATATACTCTCTATATATATATATATACTTATATATATATATATATATATATATATATATATATATATACTATATACTCTCTATATATATATATATATATATATACTATATATATACTGTATTTTTATATATACTCTATATATATATATAACATATATATATATCTATATATATATATAACCATACTTACCATACGCATATATCATATAAAAAAAAAAAAAAAAAAAAAACTACCTTGGCTGGAGCCCTATGCAGGGGGTAACACGGGGACCACAGGAAATCGAACTTTAAGATGGCTATCCCAGATAGCGCCTTTAACGTGTTCCGCAGTCAAGTTTAATTCTTGCCCCAGTGGAAGTAAACTAGCTACGCAGGAGGATTTGAACAAACTTATATCGTATGGGGGCGGTAAATCAACACTCCACTGCGCCACGGGCGTTATATATATATATATATATATATATATATACCATATATATATATATATATATATATATATATATATATATATATATATATTTATATATACTGCATATATATATATATGCTATATATATATATATATATATATATATATATATATATATATATATATATATATACCACTATATATCTTTCTCTACTCTGCTGGCATGGAATAATAAAGGGGCTCTGTGGCAGGTGTTAGTGATATGGGGTTGGTGGTAAGCTACAATCAGATCAAAAGTATGTATGAATTTTGTATCCATATCTATGGAGTTATGAAAGAAATAGTGGGGGTGGCAGGGGGGTGTTAGAGTGACGGAGAATGGAAAAGAGTGGGTGGGTGTCCTGCCTTGTATGCGGATGGTTGGTTTGTGGTGAATCTGAAGAGATTTGAGATGATTGGTAAAGGGTTTGGCAGGGTGTGTAAAAGGAGGGGTTTGGAAGAAATTAATGTAGATAAGAGTGAGGAGAGTCCGCGGTAAGGATATTTATACCATACCATATATATATATATATATATATATATATATATATATACATATATATATATATATATATATATATATATATATATATATATATATATATATATATATATTTATAGGATGAAAAAAGGGAACGGATGTTCCAGAATGTAGTAGGAAAGTTGTGAATGGTAGGAAGGTGGCCAGTGCAATTAAATCCTTAATTGTGAATGTGAAGGGACTGAAAAGTATCGAGTGCGCTGGGGTTTTGCACTTCAGAAAGTATGTTATTTATGAGTATTATATTTATAGTAAACTTGAGACTATGGTCTTTGGAGCTCAAGAAATATAAATCTAAGTACAAAGAATTATAGATGGATAAATATCTTACAGAGGGCGTGTTAGATCGAAGAAATGTTAAATGAAGAACAGGCAGTGTTGGGAGTTGTGTTGTCTGAGGGGGCGTAAATGAGAGGTAAACGAGGAATACATTGGGGATGGTTTAGTTTTTATGAAGTGACTTGATGGATGACAGTCAGTTTGGTTAAGGGGTGTGCATGAAAGTGGTGAGTGCTAAGGAATCGATCGGCTGGGAGACCAGAAGAAAAGTGGTTAGGTCAGTAATTCTGGAGAGGGAATGTGTGAGGTTTGACAGAGGCAAGAAGAAGGTGCATAAAAGGGTGAATGGCGGGGTTTTGTGAGGAGTATGGTTGTGGCCTATGCAGAGGATGAGCGCCACATTGATATCGAGACACAGTGAGAAGTCCGTCGCGGGGTTTGCCAAAATGGGTTTTCAGAAAAAAATAACAGACCAGGGTTTTCAGTTTTTCAAGAAAAGACAGAAAAAAACCCAGGATTTTTAAGGTTTTTCAGGGGTTTTTCAGGATTTTTCAGATTTTGAAAAATACAGTTAACTCATTTTACTAGTTATATATATATATATATATATATATGTGCTTATATATATATATACCTATATATATATATATATATATATCATATACTACTCTCCTTTATTCTCTTCTTTCTTTTTTCTCTCTCTTCTTTATATCTATATATTATATTTTCAGTACTTTTATGTTTATACAATTATATTATAAATATATAATCTAAAAAAAATTAAAAATTTTTTTAAAAAATGCCAATGTTCCGGAAGTTATCCGGAAATTTAACTGCCTACAAAGCAAATGTAAAGAAACGAATGGAGGATACTTTAGAACCATTCTTTTATGTAGCCAACCTTCTGGATCCTAACATAATGGGTATGTAATGAAATTTAAGCTGAAATACATTTATAATAAACCTATAGATAACCAGTGTTTTTGAGATATTGGATTGAAAAAATGATATTTTGCTGTTAATGAAATACATATAAGCCATATATATATATATATATATATATATATATATATATATATTTTTATATCTGCCTATATATATACATATATGCTGCTATATATATATATATATATATATATATATAATCATATTTGCCCACCTGGATCACAAATATCCAGTCAGCAGCAAGATGAAGCTGAATCCTGGTTGAAGTTATACAACCATGAATATTTCGCACCTTTCATGGCATTTGCTATTAAAGATAACAGTTTTTTTCCATCCTCTATGTTCGATGAAACTTTATTAAGAACATATAAATCTTGTCCTTCAAAATGGTGGAAAATTATGGAAAACGTACATCAAAAAACAATCTCTTGCCAAAAGGATTCTGTAAAGCTGTCCACCAATTCTACCTCTATTGAGAGGGTGTTCTCAACATTTGGCCATATCTGGTATAAGCTAAGAAACAGGCTTGGTGTACAAAAGGCCAGCAAGCTTGTCAAAATATATAAATTTCTTAATAAATGAAGGTAATAAATAAAACACAAAATAAATAATTTGTTAGAGAATTAAAATTTTTTTGAATGAATTAAAATTTAAAGAAAAATGTATATGGTGTTTTAATTTCCAAATTAACTCTTTTTAAAAAAAAAACATTTTCTTATTTTTCTGTTTTAAGAAAAAACCCAAATTTGGAATTTCAGGTTTTGTCTTCAAATGATTTGGAGAAAATTATGGAGAAAAACAGACAATAAAAATAATCTCTTACCAAAAAGAGTTCTACATAGCTGCCTGCTCAGATCTTTATAGCTATCACCAAAGTTCTGCCTCTATTCAGAAAGGGTGTTCTCGACATTTGGCCATATCTGGTCTAAGCTAAGAAACAGGCTTGGTGTTTCAAAAGGCCAGCAAGCTTGTCAAAATATATAAATTTCTTAATAAATGAAGGATTCCAAATGAAACATCAAAATAAATAATTTGTTAGAATTAAATTTTTTTTGAATGATTAAAATTAAAAGGAAAATGTATATGGTTTTAATTTCCAAATTAACTCTTTTTAAAAAAAAACAGCCTCTTATTTTTCTATTTTTTTTGAAAAAGGCAATTCTTAGGTTTTTCAGGTTTGTCCTTCCAAAATGGTGGAAAATTATGGAAAAACGAACATCAAAAGCAATCTGCGCAAAGGTTTATCTGCTCAAGATCTTTTGGCTAATCACCAAGTTCTTACTCTATTGAGGAGTGTTCTCGACATTTGGCCTATCTGGTCTAAACTAGAAACAGGCTTAGTGCTATTACTGAAGGAAGCCAGCAAACTTGTCAAAACTCTGGAATTTCTTAATAAATGAAGGTGATTTCAAATGAAACACCAAAATAAATAATTTGTTAAATTAAATTTTTGAATGAATTAAAATTTAAAGGAAAATGTATTGTTTTTAATTTCCAAATTAACTCTTTTAAAAAAAAAACATTTTCTTATTTTTCCTATAATTTTTTAAACAATTTTAGGTTTTCAAGGTTTCACGACATCGCTAAAATAATTGAAAATTGCCCAATGGATGGAAAAACGAACATCAAAAAACAATCTCTTGCCAAAAGGATTCTGCATATTCTGCTCAGATCTTTTAAGCTGTCCACCAAGTTCTGCCTCTATTGAAAGGGTGTTCTCGACATTTGGCCATATCTGGTCTAAGCTAAGAAACAGGCTTAGTGTACAAAAAGGCCAGCAAGCTTGTCAAAATATAAATTTCTTAATAAATGAAGGTGATTCAAAATGACATCAAAATAAATAATTTGTTAGAGAATTAAATTTTTTTGAATGAATTAAAATTTAAAAGGAAAATGTATATGGTTTTAATTTCCAGTAACTCTTTTAAAAAACATTTTATTTTCATAATTTTTTTTAACAAATTTGGGTTTTTCAGGTTTTGTCATACAAAGTAATTTGAAAATTATGGAAAACAGACATCAAAAACAATCTCTTGCCAAAAGGATTCTGCTCAGATCTTTTAAGCTGTCCACCAAGTTCTGCCTCTATTGAAAGGGTGTTCTCGACATTTGGCCATATCTGGTCTAAGCTAAGAAACAGGCTTGGTATACAAAAGGCCAGCAAGCTTGTCAAAATATATAAATTTCTTAATAAATGAAGGTGATTCCAAATGAAACACCAAAATAAATAATTTGTTAGGGAAAAAATTTTTTGAATGAATTAAAATTTAAAGGAAAATGTATATGGTTTTAATTTCCAAATTAACTCTTTTAAAAAAAACATTTTCTTATTTTTCTATAATTTTTTTTTGAAAAAACCCAAATTTGGGTTTTAGGTTTTACAATCGCTTCAAGCTAATTTGGAAATTATGGAAAAACGAACATCAAAAAACAATCTCTTGCCAAAAGGATTCTGCATATTCTGCTCAGATCTTTTAAGCTGTCCACCAAGTTCATATCCCTCTATTGAAGGTGTTTCTCGACATTTGGCCATATCTGGTCTAAGCTAAGAAACAGGCTTGGTATAAGGCCAGCAAGCTTGTCAAAATATATAAATTTCTTAATAAATGAAGGTGATTAAATAAACTTTAAAACAAATAATAATTGTTAAGGAATTAAATTTTTTGAATAATTAAATTTAAGGTAGATGTATGGTTTTGTTTCAAATTAACTCTTTTAAAAAAAACATTTTCTTGTTTTCTGTTTATTAGAAACTAAATTTTGGGTTTTCAGGTTTCAATGTGTTTTTCTGAGCATCGCGGTCTCCGTGACTCAGGGTGGATTTTCTGATTGCGACGATTTCTCCCACTGGGGAGTATCGCAGGTGACAACGGAAAAGGAGTTTCTTTTCGACTAATCAATATTGTTTCTCTTCTAATTTTCTGTACTGGATTGCTACACACCTCACCGCAATCTGGCAATGGGAGGGAAAATATCTTATCTATATATATATATATATGCTTATGTATATATATATATATATATATATATATATATATATATATATATATATATATATATATATATATATATATATATATATATATATATATATATATATATATATATATATATATATATATATATATATATATATATATATATATATATACTATATATCTTATATATATATATATATATATATATATATATATATATATATATATATTTGTAGCCACTAAACCTTTATCCCATAAATTAGAGAGTTCATTATCTATGATTCATGAGATGAACAGGTTTATATATCTGACATAAAAACATTGGTGTAATTTTATTCACTTCTTTGGTAATAGTTTCCTTTGGTTCTTTTAAATTTCTGGAATTTGTTAGGTTTCAGAGAAACATCTCCGGGTATAAATCGGCAAGGATTAGTATAAAACCATCAACTTTACTATACAGAAAGGATAATTATCTAAGTAATCATTAACCCTATTTTCTACTAATTATACCTAGAATCATTTGTATCCCACAATTTTAATACTACCAATCTTTCCTCAATAGTTTGTTCTTTACTAATCTCTAGTAATCTTTTGAAGTTGACAGTTGAAATGATGTTTCAGACAATCTTAAAAATCCTTATTATGTTTTATTCATACTCTTTTTTTTAAAAGAGTAGCCCATATTCATAATTGTTAATTAGTTAATGAAATGCTGATGAATTTAATAAGCTTTAATTGCCAATATATTGATTCAGCTTAATTAGTAAATTAGTTTGTGAATAAAGTAAATTTGAAAAAATATTTTGGAAGAAAATTGATTCACATTTGATTTAATTTGAACCACTAATCTAGTTTTGTCATATGTACTTTTTTCCACATTTTGTATTATGCTTGAAAAAAGTGTATAGCCATTTGATAAGATCTATGAAAGTCTTAAATTAAGGTAAATACTTGAAAATTTGTAAACACCCATCCATATTATTTTACATATATTTGTCTCATTAATTAAAACCAAAGTCAACTTAAATAAGTGAAAACTTGAAAATTTTATCATTACACCCATTACACCACCACCACATTACATTATAAGTTATTTTAAATTAATTCTTTGAAATATGTAAAAGGGAAATGGGAAATAGAGAAAATATTACTACATAGTATAAAAATATATAAATAATATATATATATATATATATATATATATATATATATATATATATATATATATATATATATATATATATATATATATATAATTGGAAGGATCATATTACTTTTCTCTAAACAAGCTTCAATATTGAGTGTTTGTATGCTAGAAAAATATGAAATTTATTCTTTTCGTCACTTTCTTCTTTATTTTATCATTCGACTAATGGACATCATTTCTTCTAAACTCTCAGTCCCATACTCCTCCACGGAGCTCATTAGTAAACTTATACCCATCTAGCCTCTACTCAATCTACCTGTACGTTAGCAACAGTTTGCTATTTCCATATATGCTCTGTAATCATATATATATATATATATATATATATATATATATATATATATATATATATACATCTCTTTATACAACGTATTTACCGTATTTTATATATATATATATATATATATATATATATATACATATACATTTCTCTACCTTCTATATATATATATATATATATACTTTATATGTATATATATACTATATATATA
The DNA here is from genome assembly GCA_015478945.1 of Trachelipus rathkii. Taxonomy (NCBI): domain Eukaryota; kingdom Metazoa; phylum Arthropoda; class Malacostraca; order Isopoda; family Trachelipodidae; genus Trachelipus; species Trachelipus rathkii. Next base: position 26,800 of record JABUQX010070529.1, on the reverse strand, counting down.
TACTATATATATATATCTCTCTATTATATATATAAGCTTCAAATTTCGAAAAGCTGGCTTAAGTGAACTGATATTTAGTTATGTTTATTAAACAATTTACGGCTTTAACTTCCTTGAACTTCAATTTTTAGGGGCTCGAGCCAACGAGAGGGGACTGGGGAGACACAAATCCACTGGGAGGCGAGGGTTGACTCTTACCATCTCACAGTCGATTATGGGTATTCATTAGTTCTAAAAATAAAAGGGAACTAGCAATTTATTTTACAATAACAATATATGCTTCCATTCAAGATAGACTGAGACATTCCATTTTTCCAAAGGTTGCAACATATTACTCTATAAACATTCTCTTTTTTTTACTTGAAAATATTTTTTAAATAAACTTAAAAAATGGTATATATATATATATATATATATATATATATATATCTATATATATATATATATATATATATATATATATATATATATATATATATATATATATATATATATATATATATATATATATATATATATGTAATATAAATGTAGCTTCACAATGTGACTATTTAGTTTGTAATTATTGTTATTGCTTTAGTGTCATTCGGTTTGGAATCGAACTAAAGTAAAGTTGTGACTTATAGCAGATTTTTAAGTTAATAAAAGCTAAAGAAAACTCTTACTTTTCTTCTCAAATAGCTCAATTTTATTAACTTAATGTCTAACTCTACTACTCAAGGAATTCAAAGCCTGAAGCCAGAAAAATTGGATATTTCTCCTACGGCTTCTGAGGCTTCTCGATTGTTCAAGCATTGGATGTTCGTCTTTTCAAGATTTAAGGCCTCCATTAAAGGAAATAACGATGTTTATCTTGGAGCTCTAGCAAATTGTTTGTCAGCTGAGAACTTCGAAATCATCTGCGAGTGTGAAGATTATGAAGAGGCTATAAACAAGTTAAAAAGAGCTTTCATTAAGCCTACAAATGAAATTGTAGCAAGACACAGGCTGGTGACAAGGACACAGGGAACTAATGAATCTATTGATGAGTTCTTACTGTCCTTGCAGGCACTTAGTGTAGACTGTAATTTCAAAGAAGTTACTGCTGAAGTTTATCGTAATGAATACATACGGGATTCTTTCATTTCCGGCCTATCTAGCTCATTAATACGCACTAGACTCTTGGAGAATAAAATTATAACTTTAAATGAAGCCGTTGAAAAAGCAAATACTCTAGAATTAGCGTGTAAAGATGCAAAAACTTTTGAAGCTAGATTAAATGGATACGAAAACGAAAATTTCGATAAAGTTGCGACAGTTCATTCTTCTTATTCCGATAATGATAAAAAACCTATTGAGAATATAGATCAGGATCATTTGGCAATAGTTGGCAAGAATAAAAATCAGAAATCATGTTCATTTTGTGGGAACTTATCGCACGAAAGGTCTAGCTGTCCTGCTCGTGATTGTGTATGTTTTAAATGTCAAAAAAGAGGTCATTTTTCAAAGGTATGTAGGAATAGGAAAAATGTTAACATAAATGCGTCTATACTTAAAGAAAGTCTTTCACTGGTACCAGGTTCTCTGAAGGGATCATCTATTGAAGTTTTGCTGAACGGAAAGGTTGTGGAAGATTTCATAGATACAGGAAGTTCTGCAAATTTTATTGATAATTCTGTTGTTGCAAAGTTAAAATTACCTATGATAGGGACGAGATGTCAAATATCTATGGCGTCTACAAGTATGTGGACAGAAATAAAAAACTATTGTATGTTAAGCCTGAAAGTTAATGGAAAACTATATAATAACATAAAATTTCTGGTTCTTCCTAATTGTTGTGCAGACGTGATCTTAGGTATTCCTTTTCTTAATTTACATGGTTCGGTTAAAATGAAATTTGGTGGATCGTACAAAGATTTAACTGTGGGGTACAGAAAACCTGAAGTTAGTTCTTTAGCAGCACTAAGAATAGACCCGCCTCGAGTATTTTCAAACTTGTCACCTGAGTGTAAACCTATAGCGACAAAATAACGTGTAAGTTCAAAACTTCTGATTTTGATTTTATTAAATCGGAAGTAGATAGGATGTTGAGGGAAGATATAATTGAGAGTAGTAACTCCCCTTGGAGGGCTCAAGTGCATGTTGTTGAAAATAAAACTAAGAAGAGACTAGTAGTGGATTACTCAGAAACTATAAATAGGTTTACCTATTTGGATGCTTATCCATTACCGAATCTAGAGGATTTGGTTAACAAAATTTCTTGTTATAAGTATTTTAGTACTTTGGATTTGAGAAGTGCTTACCATTGTGTTCCTCTTCACTCTGATGACAAAGTTTATACTGCATTTGAAGCGAATGGTGAGTTATTTCAGTTTAAAAGATTGAGTTTTGGTCTTACAAATGGGGTATCATGTTTCCAGAGAGTTATGAACTCAATTATTAATCAAAACGGTCTTAAAGATTGCTTCGCTTACTTAGATGATGTTACAGTTTGTGGTAAGAATAAGGAGGAGCATGACCAGAATTTGTCCAAGTTCTTGAAGGTGGCTCATCAGTATAATATGACCCTTAACGAAGATAAATGTACTTTTGCGAAAGAAACTATTCGCGTTTTGGGGTATGAAATTCGAGCAGGGGAACTTAACCTGACCCTTCAAGATTGAATCCTCTTAAGGAAATGCCAATCCCATGTAGCAAAAAAGCGTTATCCAGATTAATAGGTTTGTTTGCGTACTATTCTCGATGGGTGCCTCAATTTTCTCAACGAATAAGGCATTTAATAGAAACTAATATTCCGTTGAATGCGTCGGCCCAAGAAGCTATTAAAGATCTCAAAGATGCTATATGCAACTCCGTTAAAGGGAGTATAAACGAAAACGAGCCTTTTAGTGTAGAAACTGACGCCTCGGAATCAGCTATTGCGGCAACTTTAAGTCAAAATGGCAGACCTGTTGCCTTCTTTTCGAGAACTCTAAATTCATCTGAAAGGAAGCATTGTGCTGTAGAGAAGGAGGCATATGCTATAATAGAGGCTGTTCGTACTTGGTGTCATTATTTATTGGGGAAAGCCTTTACTCTTATAACTGTTCAAAAATCGGTTTCGTTTATGTTTGATAATAGTGAAAAGGGTAAAATTAAAAATGAGAAAATTGCTAGGTGGAGGTTAGAATTGATGCCTTATAAATTCGAGATAGTTCATCGTGCTGGGTTATTAAATGCTGCTGCCGATGCCTTATCTAGAATTTACTGCTCTGCAGCAAACGATGATAATTAAATGGAATTACATAATCGGTTATGTCATCCAGGAGTAATTCGCCTGATGCACTTTGTTCGTTCGAGAAATTTGCCTTACTCGGTGGAAGATGTCAAGAGGATTCTTGCCAAATGTAGAACGTGTCGCAAATTAAAACCAAAATTTTATATTCCAGATCACCAAGAGCTTTACGAGCCTTACGTCCATTTGATAGGATTAGTATGGATTTCAAAGGACCGCTCCATTCGGTATCAAAAAATAGATATTTGTTGATCGTTGTGGATGAATTTTCTCGTTTTCCCTTTGCGTTTCCTTGTTCAGATATGTCTGCTTCTACAGTTATTAATTGCTTAATTAAGCTATTCTCTGTTTTTGGACTTCCAGATAAAGTACATTACGAATAGGGTATCTTCATGAGCTTCAGAGTAAAAGCTTTGTATTCAAAATGAGTGAATACTAGTAGACATCCATATCATGCTTTAAGGAAATGTCAATGAACAGTTATGTGAATAATCTAGGAAAAACTGACACTGGCTTTTAGGAATACAAGAGTTCAAATTAAGTTGCTTGTATAAGAAACTTCTCCAGGACTATAGCAACTTTGCGTTCACTATTGTGTACCTCGACAAACAGTACTCCGCACGAACGTTTATTTAACTTTCCAAGAAAAACAGCTTCTGGTCAATCATTACCAACTTGGTCGTTGTCGCCTGGTAAGGTACTTTTAAAAAGGTTTAATCGGCGTAAGGATGAACCTCTGGTACAGGAGGTGGAACTATTGAAATCGAACTCTAGTTATGCTCACGTTCGTTTTCCAAATGGTAGAGAAGACACTGTATCTCTTAGGGATCTAGCACCGGCAGAAGAAACAAATATGGAAGGTAACCTGTAAATTAAAGGTAGGGGGGAAGATTGTAATATAAATGTAGCTTCAAAATGTGACTATTTAGTTTGTAATTATTGTTATTGCTTTAGTGTTATTCGGTTTGGAATCGAACTAAAGTAAAGTTGTGACTTATAGGAGATTTATAAGTTAATAAAAGATAAAGAAAACTCTTACTTTTCTTCTCAAACAGCTCAATATATATATATATATATATATATATATATTATATATATATATATAATTTCAAAAGAAATTGATTATGTAATTTAATCTATATATTATTTATATATATATATATATATATATATATATACAGTATATATATATATTATATATATTATATATATATATATATATATATATATATATATATATATATATATATATATATATATATATATATATATATATATATATATATATATATATATTTAGTAGACATGAACATCCATCCGCAAATCGAACCATCCGCCATCATCTTTTGAAAGATGAGGATGTTGAGGATGTTTCTAAATTTGATTAAATGCATATAAAAAAATATCATTGGCATCTTGATCATTGAGTTGTGGAATAAATTGTAAACTTGTAATTCGATTCTGTTATATAGTATTAAATATATATAGTAATAATATATATTATATATATATATAATATTATAATTATATATAATATAATTATTTTATATATATATATATATATATAATATATATATATATATATATAATATATATAATTAATATTATATTATTATTTATTATTTATTATATATATATATATAATATAATTATATATATTATAAATATATATATATATATATATATAATATATATATATATATATTAATACATAATAATATATAAAAATATCATTCAATGTGTCCATCACATATATTATCTTAATCCCTCCCAGAAATGCTCATTATGAGCCTGACATTACGGAAAACCTCTTCCTGCACTCCCCTCTGTTTTCCAAGACCCGTTCTTATTATTGAATGAAGATGTCCTTATTCCTTCTCAGCAAATTCTTCTACGGATTGCCATTCCATTCTTCCGTGTCTGCCTCCTTCCGGTACTCAATCCACCTCCTCCTGACCACTCCTGCCCACGCTCCATTCCTTCCAAAATGGTCCCCACACCTTAGTCTTTACATCTACTTTGTAATAATAGTATACTCCTATACCTCTCTAATTCTCGTTCTCACTCTACCCTCATGTCTTCCGACCATCGCTCTCAAACATTCATCAGCAGTCTGCACTCTGCTCTCCTCTCTTGTGTCATACTCATGTTTCCTCCCCATACAAAAACTCGTGTTTAAATGCTCCGAAAAGTTTATCCTCTCACCTTCCCTACCAATCCATTATTCCCTGATGAAGGATACAAAGCTCTAAACTTTCCCTTTACTTATCACATTCGTGCTCACAATCTCCAAGCACTTCGTCCCTACTCTACCAAACATACCCCCAGATACTTTCGTTTCTCTACGTTTTAATCACCACACCATCACCTCCAACTTCTTCTCCCTCCTCCCTTCCTCCTACTAACTATCATAATAATCTGTTTATCTACTCCATGCACAGCCCGCTTCTCTCATTACTATCAAAACCAACACCACTCTCCTCAGGTTATCCTCCATTACTCCAGCACGCCAATCATCCGCATAACATCACAGTCTCCTCCAATCACACCTCCCCTCGCTCTTATTACTACCATCAAAAGCTACAAACAAATGGTGACAATACACTTCCCTGCTTAACGCAAGCTCCACCTCAAACCATTTCTCATTTTCATATCCCGTTCTTACATTACATTTGTCATTTTTTATACATACTCTCCAAAGCCTTTCTTAAGTAACCACACACCTGTATTCTCTCTCTGTATTCTTCCTAGTACCGAATCGAATGCCTTCTCATATCTAAAATGCGAGTATGCCTTGTGCATCTATATAGTCTTTCCGTTATCATTCTCAGTGCGAACATAAGATCTGTGGTGCTTCTATTCGCCCAGTACCCATACTGCTCCTCTCCATGTCTACAAGCCTCACTCTTCTTCAAGATCCTTCGTATACTTTTGCCAGATGGTCAATAACGAAATACCTCTGTAATTTTTACATTACCTTCGATCTCCCTTCTTATATATTGGGCATATTATGTTTTTACCCCTCCCTCTGGAACCTCACTTCTCACAGCACTTGTTGATAAAGCTCTACACTACTTCCTCACACCTTCTCCTCCCCTTTATTAATTCAAGGGCCAATCCATCTTTCCAGGGCCCTTTCTATGTTCATTTTCCTTAAGCCTCCTCCAGCTCTTCTCTGGTAATTACCCCTGCTTCCTCCCTTGGTCTCACTTCTCCCATCCTACCATTCCTGAACCCTTTTCCTCACCCAGAAGTTTTCCAAAATATATCTTGTCCATCTCTTATTTATATCTTCCTGTCTTATTAACACTTATCCCTGTTCATCCTTTCTGATTGCTCATTGGTGTGGTTTTCTTTTTATTTTGTTATTGAATCTTATATATTTTTTGACGTTTCGTTGTTGTGTGGTTATTTTGGTTATGTTTTTTATTTTTTTTTTTTTGGTGTTTTTTTTTTTTTTTGTTTTGGTGTTTTTTTTGGTTTTTTTTTTTTGGTTTTTTCTTTTTTGTGTGTTGGTTTTTGGTGGTTTTCATTCCTTTATGCTCGTATCTTTGTTCTGGTTGATTCCGCTGAGTATTAATATATTATATTATGGTAATATAAAATATTATATATTTATATATATATAATAATATTATATAATATAAAGATATATATTAATATATGATATAATTTTAATTCAAACTACAAAAAGTAAATCATCTCTATCTCTATTATTGCATCCTCATCATCTCAAATCTGCATCCGCAAAACAGTCAAATTTTTGACATCCTTCCATCAACATATATTATTATATATATATATATATATATATATATATATATATTTATATTATAATAATATTATATTTATATATATATTTTATTATATCTATATATCTCTATAAAAATATATTTTCTGATAAAGGATAGCCAAGAGGTCAAATTTGTTCAGGTATTTTAGCAACCCTAGTCATAGTTGCCAGATCAACTGGGCCATACTAGCCCATAGTTACCAGTATATATATATTATAATATATTATATATATATATATAATTATATAATAAGTAATATATATATATGATATAGTATATGATATATATAGTATAGTGATATGTGATTTATAATATATATATAATTATATAAGTATTTTATTAAAACTAAACAAATATCCTATAGACCCATAGTTATTCAGAGTCAGGGTCTCTCAATCTCTAGGGACAATGGGGGGGTTTACTTTTCATCACTTCGTCCCCCATTGGCTCGAGTCCCCTAATGGAAATATTGCTTCCTTGAACTTCAATTTTTAGGGGCTTGACTGATGGGGGCAGATGGGGGATGAAGTCCCCCCATCGTCCACCTAGAGGCCAAGAGACCCAACTCCTGATTATCATGAGTTTCTATCTATATGTTTTATAAATCATAAAACTACATTTAGTATATTATAATTAATATATATATATATATTATTAATTATTATATAATATATATATATATAATATGATATATATATTATTATTATAGTATTAGTATAAATATATATATAACGGAGATTGATGAGCGAAACTGACGCAGTCAATCCCCGAGAAATTCTATTAAAAATGACTAAATATCTAAGTAAAAATAAAGAATATAATCAAATATTTACATACCTCCTAACGACAAAGACGAAACAGATTACTCTACGGTGAAGATCACTGGTACTGTAGACCAAAAATTAGAGATGGTATCTGTCAAAGGGAGAGACCACTAGATTTTCTCCAACAGAGGATTCACTTGAAGGGACTCCCCGTGCTTGCTTTGACAGGCATTTGCTTGGTCGTGATTTGTACTTTCTTTAGCTACTAATATGATTATAGCGGTACCTTATATGACTTACCAAAAACAATATAGAAAAACCAAGAAGTTTACTTTATTTGTAAAACTTACCAAAACCCAGAATAGAAAATAAATAAATAAAAGGATTATTCAAAGAAGAACTATAAAACTGTTTTTAATAAAGTACCTTTATATGAAATGTGATATAGAAAAACTATACTGGACCTCAATCGAGTTTCCAGCTAGTATGAAAAATCAATGATGAAGTACTGGCTGCGAAAATAATAACAAAAATGAAATAACACTAAGAATTTAAATACGGCTATATAAATAATTTTCTCCAAGAGAAATATCATACAAAAGTTTCATAGAATTAAATTTTAACACCCTTACCAAGTTTAAAAATACCAAATTAACTGTTAAGTAAATTTTAACACCAATTTATAAGTAAGTAATTTTCACTATAAAAAGTTTTCAGTGTGCACACACTTATCAAGATTTATTGAAAAGTTTATAAATCTAATGTTCAGAAATTAACGCATGTTACTATATTTTCACTAAATACTTGTAGTTCAATAAGATTTTCACTATTACTATAACGAAGTCTCTTTCTTCAGTAACACTTGAAAACAAAGTTAAATAGAAGTTACTGAAAAGTTTATAACTCGAAAGTTCCACGAATTAAGTTTAACTAAATCACTGTAAATGAAGTTCGTTTTAGATCAATAAACAGTCACAGCTCCAGAAGCAAAAGTTGGTGAATGGTCAGAAAGCACGATGCAATAAACTGAATTAAACACGATGAAAAGTTGATGCAGCAAGTAAGAATAAAGATCAAAACCAAAATAAGCGGTAAAAAAACGGGATAAAAAAAAAACTGGATTAAAAAAAAAAACCCTGGTGGAAAAAGTTAAAGTTTCTATATTATTCTTAAATATTAATTTATGAAATTATATTCAATTAAACATTTTACTGACCCTTAAAGACACAGCTTTTCGAGTGGGGTTTTCTTTTTTCTTAATCAAATATGATAGCAGAATTGCGCGACTTTCCACCAGACGCTATTACGATCTCTGGAAACTATAGCTAAGTATCTTCCTTATATTAAATTACGATTAATTATGTGATTAATTTAACAGGTAATTTGTGACAACATTAATTTTAAGATTTAAAGTTTTTTATTTAATAATTAAACACACCTGTAACATGCCTTTTATCTATCTGAAGTTTAATTTGACGATCGATTTGAACGATCCGGACTCTTTCAACATCAATGATTTAAGTCTAATATTTGGATATTACTTCAAAAGAATCTTATACAAAAACATTTAAACACAAAAAACTATATCAAAGAAACAAATTTAATATCTATGTTCTGAAAGATAATGAAAGTTAGTATTTTTGCCTGATTTGTAAATATGTTAATATCTGAAGTTAATAAATGAAAAATTATATCGCAGAACAATGACCGTTTAGCCCAAAATACTGCTCTTAGTCATAATCACCATATGCTAACTATAATCACCAGGTAGGGGTCCGAAGGCTCCCTAACATCCCCCCTGCTAAGATTGAGCCCCCCCCTTAAGAATCAAATAATAAATATATAATATATTATATATAATAAATATATATAATATATATAATATAATATATATATATATTATAATATTATATATATATATATATATATATATATATAGAAATATAAAAACAGGATCTATATATTTTAAAAATATTGTTTTTTTTGTTTTTTTTTTTTTTGAAAAAAAAAATCACGTTTTTTTAAAAAACAATTTTTTTTTTATTTTTTTTAATACTCTTTTTATTTGTATATTAAAAGATTTTATAAAATTATACTTATGTTTACCGAATATCCCCTCTAGGCCTAAATAGTGACTATAATACGTGATTTATATATATACAGATGTTGGTATATATATTATATATATAATTATATATATATATATATATATATATATTAATATTTATATATATATTATATAATTATATATATATATAATATATAATGATCAAAAAAAGGATGGTATAACAAGGTGGTTTTGGGGTGTCAAGAGAAAATGGAATGTAGGAAGGTGATTGATTTTCTGTGAGGAGAGATGTGTGTAAGTAAATACTTTCTTAAACACAAGAGATCATATAAGATATACTAGAGTTGGTGTAGTAGAGATGGTATCGAAGTGAAAAAATATGATTGATTTTTGTTGTGAAGAAGGAGATGTTGAAGTATGTATCTGATGTTAAATCAGTGAGTATTTAGGAATGGATTATCGATCATATTTTTTCTATGAAAATTAAATAGTTTGACTTGGATGAGGAGAAGGTTATACGGAAGGAAGGGGTAAAATTAGAGTGAAAGTTTGTGAACAAGGTAATATGATAATATGTAAGAACGCTCGCAATAAATCAGTTAATCGTGAAACATAGTTGAAAACTGAATAAACTGAAGCAAATGAAGGAAAAACAATATTAGCAGTGCAAAAAAAGTATGTGGGTGTGCTAAAGTAGAAGTAAGAATGTTAACAGTGAGTGGTGGAATGAAAATGTGATGCAAGCGGTTAAAAGTTAAAAAAGAAGCGTGGTGAATTACTTAAAAGAAAATATGATAGTGTCAAAAGAGATGCTGGAATTATATAAGAGGCGAAAAAAGGAATTGCCTAAAAGATGCATCATAATAGAAAAGAAAGAGCGTAAATGAAACAGTTTGGAAGGAAAAAGGGACATACAAGGGAATAGGAAGCTCTTCTGGAAAGGAAAGCGTTGAAAGATTAAGAATAGAATAAGGAGACCTTGCTTAGAATAATGAATATAGATGGTGCTTTTGTAACTAATGGATAGTGATGGAGTGTGTGAAAAGAACACTTTGAAATCTGGATAATATTGCAGTAAATGAGTGATAATGGACTGTGTTTGGGTGTGTACAGAAGGATAGTATTTTGGGTATGAGATTATTAGCAAAGAGGAGGAAATTGGATAGAGTGAGAAAGTTGAAGAAGGTAAATCTGCAGGTATATAAAGAACGGAGGCAAGATGGGGATTGATTGGATCTGATTAAGTGTAATAAAGCGTTTGATGGAGGGTTATTAGTTTCGAGGGATTTGGAGGAGAGCAGTAATATACCCTTATATAAGGTAAGGGAGATAAAGGGAACTGTAGAAATTATAGGTTATTTGGTTTTACTGATGTGTAGAAAGATATATGCTGGTGTATTGGTCGACAGAGTGCGCAGAGTGACTGAAGGACTGATTTGTGAAGAACAAGGTCGTTTAGGAGTAGTAGGATGTGATCAAATCTTTACATTAAGCAAATGATAGAGAAAATTGAGAGAGGAAGGAATAAATTTATTTAGGTTATGGATTGCAACAGGTATGTGATATTTAATGGAAGGTGCTATGGCAGGTGTTAGTGATATATAGTGTGGTGATAGCTTCTGAATGAATCAAAAAGTATGTTTTTGACATAGTGAGGTGTGAGAAAAATGTGTCAAAATGAATGTTATATTAATGCGGATGTGAGCAGGGTTTGTTATGTCTCCTGGTTTATTCAAATTATATTTATGGGTAATTGAAGGTGGTTGACAGGAAATGTTTAGATAAATGAGAGATGAGTGGAGGTTCCACCTATTATAGCGATGATTTGGTTTTTGGTGCGAATCTGAAGAGTTGAGAGGAATTGGTAGAGATATTTGGCAGGGTGTGTAAAAGGAGGGTTGAAAGTAAACGTAGAATAAGAGTAAGGTTATTGGTTGTGAGTGAGACAGTCCTTGGAAGTTATGTTAGATGGAGCAGCTGGAAACAAGTTCTATTTTAATTTAGGGTATATGTTGGATGAGAGGGAAACGGATGATGCAGATTTAGTAGAAAGTTGTGAATGGCAGGAAGGGTGGCTGTTGCCAATTAACGTTGTGAATTAAAGGACTTAAGTCTTTAGTTGCTAGGTCTTACATGAGTATTTGTTACCTGGTGTATTGTATAGTAGTGAGACTATGGTCTGAATAAAAGTATAGATCTAAAGTTCAATGGTTCAGATGACAATCTTAGGGCATGCAATTGAGAAAGAATTGATAAATTGAAGAATGAACATATTAAGACTTGTTGTTGAGGAAAGGGTAAATGAGAGAATAAATTGAAAGTATGTTGAGATTGTTTCATGTGGAAAGATGAATGATAGTCGGTTTTAAGCAGATGTATAGTGGACGAAGTTGTTGAAACCCGACGGGCTGGGAGATAAGAACAGAAAATGATTAGAGTCAGTTAAACGAATGTCTGGAAGGAGAGAAGTAAGTGGCAGAGGCGAGAATTAAAGGTGCATAAATAGGAGAGAATGGCGGTTTTGTGAGGGGGTATTTGTGGCCCACCTGGTCAAGGGATGAACCCTTACACGAGATTCCATAGTGAGGGTCCATCGCAGTCCCCTGAAGCTATAGGGTGGATTTCTGACTGCGACGAGTCCTTACTAATTAATGATACAGAGGGGGCGGTAAGTGGGCTTTCTTTCAAACTTTGTCATATTCTTCTACTGCTTTTCTTTTCTGATGCTGTACGCACTTACCACCTAATATAATAATGTAGGTTTAATGAAGGATATATATATATATATATATATATATATATAATATATATATATATATATAATATATATATAATAATATATATATTATATATATAATATATATATTAATATATATATAATATATATAATAATATAATAATAACAAAACGAATAACAATAATAATAATAATAATATAAAATAATAATAACAATAATAATAATAATAAAATAAGCAGATATGTTAATGTAATAATTATATGGCCCTAGAGCACTAATAAAACTTTATTAAGCATTAAACTCTACTTTATATATTGTATACCTCTTTTACATATTTTATTTACTGTATTTTAATGCCTAAATACCCTAAAAAGACTGATATATATAGGTTTAAAGTACATTAAAAAAAAAAAACAAAAAAAAAACAAAAAATTTTTGCCAATGGTCTTTTTTTAAAATATAAAACGTGTTTTTTTTTTAAAAAAAAACGAACGGTTTTTTTAATCCCAACCCTAGTTATATATATATTATATATATAATATATATATATTATATAATATATAATATATATATATTATAATATATATATAATATAATATATATAAATATTTATATATAAATATATATATATATAGGTTATATATATATATAAACTGTGTAATTTTCTGAAAAAAATTCTAAGTTCAAAAAAATTTTCTAAGTTCAGAAAAGTTAGGTTTTAAGAAAAAATTTTTAGTGTAAGCTTCTGCATAATCCCAGGAAGCTTTCCAATAAAGAATCTTAAAAAAAACTTACTTAACTTAATTTTCTGAACTTAGAAATTTTTTTAACATAGAAAATTTTGTTTTCAAAAAATATAGATCAAATCCTAGATATTTACCATAATATATATATAATAAATAATATATAATATATATATATAATATATAATGTGTATATAATATATTATAAAATATTAAAATATTTTATATAGTATATATATATATATATATATATATATTATATATATATATATATATATATATATATATTAATATATAAATATATATATATATATATAAATATATTTATATATATAATATAATCTATATTATGATGAATGGAGATACGTATAGTATTACAATATTGGATTTTTATTTCAATGACTATTCAGATGCACAAGCTATATAAAAAAAAAACTTTAAACAAATATAAATAACCAATAATATATATATATATACAATAATATATATTGTACTTACTATATATATATATTATATAATATAATCCATTATATATAATATATATATATATAATATATACTTATAATGGTATATATATAATATATATTAAATCGTGTTAGGACCAATAATTCAGTTATGACAAGTTTTGTTAAGTATACACAGTAAATCTGTGACTACTTAACAAATCTTATCATAACCTTAATGAGTTTTCGGACCTAAAACCAAAAGCGTTAGATATGGCAAAGCTTTAATCATCATCATGCATGATGTGTAGGAAAAGAAATATAAAAAAAAATAGATATGGTAACCAACTTAGTTTACTCACAATACCATATATATACTATATATATATATATATATATATATATTATATATATATATATATATATATATATATATATATATATATATATATATATAATATATATATATATATAATATATATATATTATATATATAATATTATATATATATATATAGCAAGAACTGCTAATCACAATTTATAAAAATCATAACTAATCATATAGACTAAGACGTACAAGAAATAATGACTACACTTCTCTGATTCTAGAAAAAAAGTTACAGCCTCTCAAAGTTGCAAACTCCCATAGGCTTTTCTGTTATTGCGAACTGACCAGATTCATTTCTCTCGACTTGTCCCTCCCATCGACATATAATGCAATTAAAAACTTAGTTTCATTCAGTCAGAGTATAAGAAAAGCCTATGGGATTTTTCAAACTTTTTTAACTAACTTTTTTTCCTAAAGACAACACCCATTTTTGCTTTTTTTTATTCATTATAAATTTATAATTTTCTTAGATTCAATGTATTATTTTTAAACTATGGAAAGTGAAACAAATTATATAATAATAATATATAATATATATATAAATATATATATATATAATATATATATTATATATATTATATATAATATATATATATATATAATATATTATATATATAGTTTTTTTTTTGTACCAAAAACAACATTCAAAATTTTTATACTGTGCGTGTGTGTGTGTGTGAGTAGGTGTGTGTGAGGGTATTTATGCATGTGTATGTTTTTTTTATAGTAGTTGTCAAAAAACTTAGTAGGAAGGGTAAATAATAATAATACTTACTAATAAAAAAATTACAATTAATAACCATTAATTTTTTTTTATGAAACATTGGTACCTATAATAAATATTCCATTAAGCTATAGGAGAGTCTGTGCCTAGAAGAAAAATGGCAAAAACTGGCCTATTTAAATTTGACCAAAAAATTAAAAATTAATATTAATATACCTGAAGAATTTGAATCATCCACTTTTTTACATCGGCTATTTCTCGCAACAAGCCCTAAGCTGTGCGCCATGTTGCAAATTTTATATCCCTTGGCCTACTATGGCCTGAGTTTTGGAGGTTCTTAAGTCTTTGCTCTCTTTATAATTATTAAATACTAAATACTTTTTTATTAAAACACACCAAATGTCCTCATCACTAAAGATTTAAACGTAATTTTAAAATTATAAAGTATTTTTTTCGATTAGATGATCTGATTAGGTCCATACAATTCGGCCCATAAAGTTCTATTTTTCGCAAATTGAATTAATTAAAACTTAATTCATAGGAATCATAGTGTATTAATATTATTATTGATTATCTATGCTTAATTGTTCACTTTTGTAATATTTATGTTTACACAATAATGCTTTACAAATAATCGACATTTTTAATAGCTAAATTAATGAATTCTTGAAAAAACAATTTTATAAAGTTATATCTTGCAACACCTCCAAATTCAGAAAAAAACAACAAAATATACTTTCATGTGATTGGTTAACAACGAATGGCTATATACACATGTGATTGGCTAAAATATTGAAATATTTTTTTTTGTTTATTACGTTTTATGGCGAATATTTGTGAATTAAATTGCCGAAATGAATGCATGATCATATATATATATATATATATATATATATATATATATATATATATATATATATATATATATATATATATATATATATATATTATATATGTCATATATATATATATATATATATATATATATATATCCTGCCCAGTTAAATTTTCGATTTTTTTCAAAGTGGTATAATTGCGGGAAATTGAAGGAACAATGTGTTGCCAACGGGGCTTGCAATTTCCTATAATCCAGGAGGAGCCTTCATATGGGGACCCACATTTCCCACATTTCTCCCCATATTTGGCTTACACTTTTTTTTTTGTTGGGTAGTAAGGTTAAAACTATAATTTAAAATATACGAAAAATAAATGTGATGTTTATAATTTAGATTGTCTTTTTCTTTCTTTCTTCAAAGTAAAAATATTAATCTTGCAACGAGATACGAAAATAAAACTAAGTTCAAATTTACTTTGATAAGAAGGGAAATTAACAAGAAAATTAATATCACAAGTATTTCAAAGGAATCTATGAAACTCACTCTAGAACTGAATAAGCTCACAAATAAATTTAAATTCTATTTTCTAAGCTCATTCATCAAAAAGAATATTAGAACAATATTCAAGCGATGTTTTATTAACTCACAATAAGAAACTCTGCAACCTGTATTGAGGAAAAATTTATTTCCCAGAAACAATTTCCAAAGTCCTTAATCTCTCAAATTATAAACTCAAGCCCAAATAAATGCTGGTTTTAGAACTTGGGCTGAGCTTTTGTTTAAAAAGAAAAGGAAATATCCTAAATAAACAAATTGAATTAGGAAAACTATATAACAACATGAAAATATTTGAAAACAAATAAAATAGAAATTTCAAATGAGCATGCACTGAAATCTAAATTAAAACACTTTGGCTCATACCTGCCGTCAGATAACACCATTGAAGCAATAAAATCACTTAAATCCAACAATGATACTATTATAGAGAGACCCGATAAAGGTGGATGAGTTGTCGTTATGAAAAAAAAAGGTTTTGAAAAGAAACTCGATG
>JABUQX010070529.1:0-7500 GCA_015478945.1 Trachelipus rathkii | reverse complement strand
TATATATATATATATATATATATATATATATATATATATATAAATATAATAATAATAATAATCATAATAATAATAATAATAATAATAATAATAATAATAATAATAATAATAATAATAATAATAATAATAATAATAATAATAATAATAATGATAATATAAATAATAATAATAATAATAATCATAATAATAATAATAATAATAATAATAATAATAATAATAATAATAATAATAATAATAATAATAATAATAATAATAATAATAATAATAATAATAATAATAATAATAATAATAATAATAATAATAATAATAATAATAATAATAATAATAATAATAATAATAATAATAATAATAATAATAATAATAATAATAATAATAATAATAATAAATTATATTATTTACTTGAATGAAGATTTGCAAGTAAGCAAATCCAAATATTTCTCGTTCAGATTGAGAACGTGATTAATTCTAAGAAAAAGAAAGAAAAAATTGGCAATCCTGTATACCAATTTTTAAATCCTCCCGGAGGGGGATGACTTCTGACCTCTAAAGGGCAGAAGTCAAAACTTGAATAATTGAAACGAAGATTTTGAAACCCAACTGCAGAATATTTAAAATGATTCTTCCAATGAATTATACATCAGAAGATTTTTTTGGCAGCTTTTGCAGCTTTCCCCTTAGGCCGAATATTTTGAATATCTATACCAACAGGAGTTGATGAACTTGCAGCATCTATCGTAGACGTAGCAGGGGGTTTCACCCCTCCAGGAATATTTAATGATGAATTTGCCGGAAGGACAGGGGCAGTGTCCGATGAAAGTGTTGAACCACTGTGTGTCGAGCCCGTGGCGATAAATACTGACCTGATTACAAGGTGACGTGCCCCAGGAGTCCTGACGTATACCAATCTGACCTTGTTGTGGTAAACGTGTATAAGGTCTACCACCACCCCCATCTGCCAGTAAGGACGCTCTTTTACTGGGCTTTTGATTAGAATAAAGTCATCCTTTATGATTAAGTTATTCTAGTGATGGACCGGATGTCAAAATTTGACTGTTTGCGGATGCGGATCTTAAAGTAGATGAGGATGCGGATGCGATGCGGATGCGGATGTTTACTCTTTGAAGTTTGAATTTTAAAATTATATATATATATATATATATATATATATATATATATATATATATATATATATATATATATATATATATATATATATATATATATATATATATATATATATATATATATATATATATATATATATATATATATATATATATATATATATATATATATATATATATATATATATATATTTTTACATGAGACCACTAATTAACGAGGAGGCCCTTTTCAAAAAGAAGGGCAAAAACATAAATAAATAAATAAATAAAAAAAATTACAAAAGAAAAACAAAAATTAAAATAAATGGAAAGTAAATCCACCCTGTCCCTTGCCTAATGCAATTCCCTCAGGTGGGCGCAGACGCTGGACTTAAATAGAGGAAGATTGAATATTGCAGGGAAAATAGAAGAAGGCAAGGAGTTCCACAAAACAGATGTGGCTGGAAAGAAGTTGGTACCACAACGAATGATCCTTGAGTCTCCAATATTCACACAATTTTCATGAGAAAACAAGGCACCTCTTGTGTTACGAGGGCGACGCAGTGGTGGAGGAATGCGAGAAGTCAATTCTCTCGAGCGCCAGCTGTTGTAATACCTATAGAAAAGACACGATGCATAGAAAGAGAGTCAGAAAGAATGGGACAGTTTATAAGCCTCTTAGCCTTAACTTCAACTCTATCCAAAAGGAGGGTGGAACCGGATGCACTTCCCAAATTTGAACAGTTTTCCATACAGGGCGAATAAGACCTTTATATAACTGGAGTATCTGAGCTGAAGAAAAAAATTTACGCAATCTGAACAGAATTCCCAGCTTTTTTGAGGCCATTTTAGCAACCGATGAGATGAGAGGTCTCCAAGACATTTCACTATTTATGTTTGTTCCAAGAATGTTTATGTTGTTTACGGGTAAGACATTAGAGCCGTCAAAGGGGATAGGAAAGTTGGGAGGTGTTTTAGAGAGGGAGATATGAAGAAGTTGAGTTTTCAAAGAGTTGAATTTCACAAGATTACGGTTACCCCACAGAAATCCCGACCAAATCGGCAAGAATTGAATCAGAAAGCTGTAGACGAGAAGCAACTCTAGATACAAACTAGGGAGCACAATTGAAATGAGTGGAAGAATTGAGAGTTGAGTCATCGGCATAAGAGTGAACAGAGTTATAAGTGCAATTAAGAAGATCGTTGATGAAAAGTAGGAATAAAGTTGGAGATAAAACAGAACCCTGAGGAACACCACAATTAATAAGAAAGGAGGAAGAGGTAGCTCCATCAACAAGAGATGAAATGGAACGATCTGAAAGAAAACTAGACAAGAGTAAGCAAAGCAAAGGAGGAAATCCAAAGAAAGGTAACTTAGAGAGTAGCGACGCATGATATACCCTGTCAAAAGCTTTAGATATGTCAAGCGCCACCACACAAGACTCCCCTGGTCCTTATATAAGGGCAGAAGAAGACCATATATCAGTGAGATAGGAAAGGATATCAGTTGATCTCGAGCTTCGAAAGCCATACTGACGATTTGAAAGAAGGGAATGAGATTCTATAAGTATGATCGAGGAAAAATGAGAGTTATTATGATAGTTTCAAAAGTTTGATAGAATGTTATGTGGGCAATAGGTTTTGATAGTTAGAAGGATCAGAGCGGCTACCTTTTTTTGGGATTGGCTGAATAAAATCGCGATTACAGCATTGAGATGTGAAAAGTATAGTATTAAGGCATAGGGTGTAGAGTTGAAGGAGGACAGGCGCCAGCTCAGGAGCACACCCCCAAAAACACGAGGAGGAATGCCATCTGGGCAACTGGCCTTCTGGATGTTCATAGAATCTCAGTATCTCACGTACCCGATCATGAGTAATGACAGGTGAGACATTGAACACCTGAGAGAGGGATGGAGCAGGAGGAGGGAGCCGGAATCCAGGGTGGAATTAGATGAAAAAGAAAACCAAAGAGATTAGCCTTTTCAGAAGGAGTTAGCAACAGAACTGTCAGAACGGAAAAAGAGGAGGAAAGGCAGATTTACAGAGGTTATTGGAGATGTTTTTGGCTACAAATTCTTTATTAGAAGGAGAATTTATATATATATATATATATATATATATATAGAGTAGTATATATATATATATATATTATTATTATATTATATTATTATTATTGTTGTTGTTATATATATTTATATAAATATATATATATATATGTTATATTATATATATATATATATATATATATATATATTATAAAGATATATATATATATATATATATATATATTTATTTATATATATATATATGAAGATATGTTAGCAAAGATTATATGAGGGTATGTTGTTACATATGTTATTGCACAGTAGTGAGGTGATTGATTTGCTATTGTTATTACATATATATATATTATAAAAATATACATATTATATTATATAGCTATTATTATTATATATAATAGTTATATTATTATATATATACAAAATATACATATATATTATTTTATATACATATATACATTTATATATTATATATATATATAAACGTACATATATATATATATATATATATATATATATATATATATATATATATATACATATATATTATATATATATATTAGCATATTGGCTATTACATACTATATACATATTACATATGTTGTTAGCAAACGTACTTGATATACATACATATTATATTATTATTATTATTGTTATTATTATTATTATTATTGCTATTATTACTATTATTACATATTATTGTTATTATTACAAATAAATAAAAAATTATTACTATTCTTATATATATATATGTATATATTACATATTATTATTATTGGTTATTGGGACAGTCTAGATGCTGGTTATTATGGTATATTATTATATATTATTATTATATTATTATTACATATATATATAACATATATATATTATTATTATTATTATTATTATTATATTATTATATATATATTATATATATATATACATATATTATTATATTATTATTACATATTAGTAACATATACATATATTAATACATACATATATATATATATATATATAGTTATATATATATATATATATATATATATATATATATATATATATATATATATATATATATATATATATATATATATATATATATATATATTTATATATATATATATATATATATATATATAAATATATATATATATATATATATATATATATATATATATATATATATATATATATATATATATATATATATATATATATATATACAGAAAATCAAAGGTCAAAATTACAATTATTCCAATAAACTCCAATGATAAAGATGAAAAAATATTTATTTTATAAGCATTTAATGCAGAAAACATTCGCAACATCCTCATTTTTCAAAAGAGAATGCGGATGCGGATGATGCGGATCTTAAAGTAGATGCGGATGCGGATGCGGATGCGGATGCGGATGTCAATTTAGGTGCGGATGTTCCGCAAATGCGGATGCGGATGCGGATGTCATGTCCATCACTAAGTTATTCCAGTTGATCTGACAGAGATATCTTCCAGTCTCTCTTAAACTGAGAAGGTATTCATTAAACCATCTGGTACGAAATTCTTCAAATTTTCAGAAGAATATTTGAGAGACTTCATTAGCTCTTTCTGAGCCGAAATCGAATCTCAGAACTGATTATTTGACCCAGCTCCGGGTAAAGCCATAGCGGTCTTTGATAAAGGTTTTATGAAATCATTGGGAGTGAGTGGAAATATTTCATTTGAACTGGTGGTGTAGGTGAGTGGATGTGAATTAATAGCCTCAGCAATATCTGACAGAATAGTTATAAAATCAAAATAATTCAATGAAGAATGTCGAATTTTCTTGAACAGACAATCCTTCACTACACTTATCAACCGTTCCTACTGGCTTCCCACCCATGGCTATAGAGAGGAATTGGTTTGTGCGAAATCTGATTTTTTTCTTAAAAACTCACCCCCATTTTCTGACACGAGCAAAGTTCCCATGAAGTCAGCACCTTGACCGAAGGAATGAGTGTTATCACTGTAAACGCAGTCATGCACTCCGAAATGATTAACAAACCGCTGAAAGAAATGAGTGAATGATTTAGATGAGATGTCATCTACTGTATAAGGTCCAAATAGACCGTACGTATATTTAAACAGGTGTAAATGATTATGAAAATTTTTTGAGCTGTGCCAGAGCCCTTGACTTTGACCTACCAATGATTGGTATAGTCAACAGCTACATGTTTAAAAGGCCTGAACAATTACACTTGATCTTTAGAATAATTGGTAAATCGCGGGTACCGAAATTCAAAATTATTAAATTTTTTAGCAAACTATGCATTCCTGAAAAACATTCTTGATGGAGGTACTCGCTTATGTCGCCCAGAAGCTTTGAAGCCGAATATTTGTAAAAGTGGCTTGTATGCCTAGATGTTTACATCTACTATGAGCATCCCATGATTAGTTTGCTTAAGTGATGACTTTTTGATAACAAGATAGGATTAATTACATTATAATAGTAATAATTGCGTCTTGACAAGCGATCCTTGCCTGATAAGATTATTTTCATCAAGAACAAGTTCAGATTATTTACCAAATCCGGAACTTTTTCCGTGAACGAAGGATTATTTTTGATCTCTTTTAGAAATTGAATCCCTTTCGAGAACGATTCTTTCTGCATTATCTGCAGACAGTACAGAACGGAAGGGTTTCCTATAATCACAACCGAGTTCTTCGAGGAAGTGACTGTAACGCTAACAAGGGGGTGTACCGCGGTTATAGAGTCATCGGAATAGCTCATATTGGCGTCGGAGTAGGTTTCAGACTCACTAGCGTATGGCTGAAGCAAGTCAGTCTTAGGCTGAATGTGGAAAGGCAGCGTAGGTGTAGGAGTGGAATCACCATTCTTTTTACGTTCGGGGGGCAGAGTGACGAGCACGTTTTCACTTGTGCGAGTGAGGCCCCTTACACTGAACGGTGTCCGTTTCCTTCAAGAAGTCCGCAACACGATATTGAAAAGAATACGAACGTCTGGTCGGAGAAGATTCACCTTTAGATGGGTGAACAGGACCAAGAAACGGTACGTCGTGATGCTTCCCTGGGGAAATAGAAGCAGGTTGTTTCCTAGAGATAGTAGGTGTAATGAGGGTCAGAGGTCATACATGGATGTTTGTCGACGACCATAGAAGAGATATCCTCTAAAGTTGAAGAGGATGAAGAACGAAAAGTGTGGATCTCCACAATGTGAACCTCATGGGATAAAGAAATGCTCGTCGGCGATGGAAGTCGAGTGGTAGTACGAACTATTGTAGGAAACTTGGTAATAGCAAAATAAAATCAAAATGCATGCTTATTACTATAATTATTATTATTATTACGCCCAGACCACACTTACCTTTTGACCTTAAATTGGGCGCTATAGTTATAGAAAGATGCAAACATTTCAACTATCTTGGTTTAATATTGCAAGATAATTTGTGTTATGGTAGGTATGTTTTCATTGTTGCCTCTAAATTGGCCGGAGGTGGAGGTATGATTTACTCATTACGTGAGCTACTATCTTTAAAGACTCTGCGAATAGTGTATTTTTCCCTTGCCTATCCTCATTAATTTGCATATACTTCCTTCCTTGGCTCAAATGCTAATTTTCTCAAAATTTTTCTAGACACATTTAAACTACATAAGCCCTAAAAATTCCATGCTGATCGGATCACCAGGAAAAAAATATATGACAATTTTTCATCTTTCTAAAATCATTTTTAGTTAGGTTAAGAATTCGACCATTGCTGAGATCTGTTTTCAGATATCAAAAATGCGCACAATACTGGTTTTGGTAATAGACTCATCTTTGTATAGTTCAAGTTTCAAGCAATTTCGAAAAATTACCAGAAAAAAGTAACGCAATTTTTCATTTTCAAAACCAAAAAAAATAGGGTTTGAAATTCGATCATTGATGAGATCTGGGGTTAAAAATCAAACTATTAATCAAGCCATTTTGTGGGTAATGGACCAATCTATGCATAGTTCAAGTTTGATGTCATTTCAATAAAATTTAAAGATTTTGAATCGATCTTTCAAAAAACATTGGTTTTCAAAAACCCAAATACAAATGAAATGACTACAGACAGAAAAACAATCGAAAACAACGTTTTAGAGGTCAGAAAAAGCAGTAGTTTGCATTTTTTTTTTCAAAATTGGATGAAATTTGAGAATTTTATGTCCGTTTCCAGTTTGGGGCTAAAATGGCTCAGCCCAAAGCCAAAATTGAACCCTGCCCATAAAACAGCTCAGCTATATATGCTAAGACTCGAGGAAAGGAATGTTAGATATACAAAATGTTTATTATTTAATTTACAAAATGACCTGGAATGGCCACATGAATATTTT
>JABUQX010070528.1:0-45946 GCA_015478945.1 Trachelipus rathkii | reverse complement strand
GAGCCGACGGGGACACAGGGGGGGACGTTTCCCATTCACCTCCGTAGGGCGAGGGGCCGGAGGAATCCCCTACGCGATCTACCCAAAAATACCACAAAGTAAGCGGGTGTGATCTCCGTGAGAACCCACCATCTAAGTCCTCGAGGAAGGGGGAATAGTCCTACCCTGTGTCATTCCCCCGGAAGGACGAGACACCACAGACCTCTTAATCGTGCGGTAAATAATTATTTGCCAAACGAACACATGATTTTCACCGCTCCTTGGGAGAGATTCTTTCAGTAAAAAAAATGATAACAGCAATATTTATTTTAAGCTAGCAAAGTGCATCTTTTAATGTTTTAGCATGAAATATTGAGTCTCTTTCCTAATCATTTTATCTCATTACTATTACAACTAATTCTGTTATATTTATTTGGTATCTTTTATTTGATATTTATAATTATTCCCTATCAAAATTTACCCAGGAGGAACAAAATAATAAACCTACTATATTCCAAAAATGTATTCCTTTCGATGTAGCTATTGGGAGTTGTTGTGGAGATATATTTTTATTATTAGTATTTTTTTCCTTATTTTTTTTAAAACGATGTTCCGGGCACTAAAATTTGGATCCGCGATCCAACCCGCAAAATGTAGTTCCTTTTCGTTACAATGTAAATCATTTTGCAAACGAGTGCTCTTTGAGGATATGTGAGTTGTGCGCGTTAACCAAATTTCCAACCAACATACAGATAAATAAAAAATAATATATAAGTAAAATTATATTTATAATAGACTTATTATTTAGTAAATTAATTATAAAATATATATATATAAATATATAATAAATATATATATTATATTATAATTAAATTATATAATATATAATTAATATATTATAATTAATTACTTATATTATATATTAGATATTTATATATAATAATTATAGTATAATTTATATTAGAATAATATATTTATATATTATATATTAAGAAAATTAATTATTTAGCAAGAAAATAAAACTTAGCTGGAACACTAGAGCAGTAAAAAAAAAATAAAAAATGAAAAAACAATTTTCATCTATATAGCTATATCCGCATAAATATTGAAAGAAATGTCCATATCTTGTGGGTTGGTTTGATTATAATGTTTGTAAAAATAAAATACATGATGAAGGGATCGAATCCGGATCGGATTCGAATCCTGATTCCGTGATTCGAATTCGGATCAAGCTTTTTTATGATGGATTTCTTGGATTCGGATTCGGATCGAACCATTTTCACACAAATTACACACGAATTCGGATCCGGATTTCGAATTCCGAAAGGTGCGGATTCGGATTCGATTTCGGATCGAGCAATTTCCACACATACGGATGTCGAGATTCGGCATTCGCAATCCCAAAAGTTGCCTAGGAATCGACCCATCATCTTGATAATAATAATTATATATAATAATTATTATATAATATATATATATAATATAATATAATAATATATATATATATATAATAAATATATATATAATTATATAATATAGTATATATATATATAATTATATATATTCAAATATATAATATATTTTAATAATATAATATAATATATATAAATATAAGTATGTATTAGAATATTGAGTTGAAATGAAGAGGAAATGAAAAGGCGGAGAACTTCCAATAGAGTGGCACCTTCAGCTAGTCTTAAAACTAGAGGTGGTGCTGTTGCTGGGACCGATATGCTAGTAATAAAAGGATTGTGTACGTCACGTTCCTATACATCACAGAGATATATGCACATGAAATAGATGATAAATATAACATCTAACTACATCCTGGGTGGTACTTTGTGTTATAAAACAAAGCTCTTCTTTTAAGATATCTTCGATCAAATTAAGAAAAATTATAAATTTTTAGGCGATGACACAATAAGACTATATACACTGTTATATTAGAAAGAAATCAGCGAACAAGTTAAAGAAAATATAATATTACTATATGACATTTAAATATAATATTTTATTGCTGACTATTACAATGTAATAGACAATAATAATAAATAAAATATTATTTATTTCACTATATATTTCAAAATAGTATATAGATAATGCGTTTTAGCTTCAGAATAAATGATAGGATATATGGGTATAAGGGGGTATCAGATTATATATAAAATATATAGGTATATAGATATATAAAACATCTACATCATAGTATAAATATATAATAATACCTATAATATAAATATATATTATATATTATATAGTATATATATACATTATATCTGATGTTACTCCTGAATTTTACATATACAATATTTCTACATTATAAACTATAATTATAATAGTATATATTTTTAAAATAAAAATATTATATATATATATATTTTATAATATATATAATAATATATATTAATATATATAAATATTATAGTATAATTATTATATATATAGTTATACATTATATAAATAATATAATAATATATATATATATATATCTATAATATAATATAAATATATTATTATATTAAATATATAATATATATATATTTATATTAATATAGTATATATATTATAATTATAAAAATTTCAAAAACATTACCTTAATTTTAATAAACTAGGATACGAGGAGTCAACAGTCTATTTATAGTACCGGGCAGGGGCTAGAGGGATTAGGGATACACCGGCCGTTTTTCTAACTTTGTTATCCAAAGATTAATTTATATTATATATATAATAATTAACTATTTAAATTTATATATATAAGTAATTAATATATATATCAGTAATATATAGATTATATGGCATATGAATATGTTGAATATTTATCTAATTATTATATAATATATCATTATATGTTCATACATATATAAGATTATATATATAGTATATATAGTATATATAGTGTTATATTAAAAGTGTAGTTAATCTAGCAGTAAATAAATATTAATATATTTTATTTAATTAGTTAATAAATAAATAAATTATCTGTAATTAATATATATAATAAGTGGTTCACTAAAAATTAGTTTATAAATAATTAGATAATATATACATAATATATATATATAAATATGAATAAATTGTAATATATTAATTAATTTATTACTACAGCAGTTCTTATATTTTGATTCCCAACGGGGTTCTAATATGAATATAGTAGTAAATAGAATATACTGAAAATATATTATAAAAAAATATATAATATAATAACATATTAATATAAACTTTAATAATAAATAAATATATTTGCAATAATAAAATATAATAATGCTATTTATAACTTATAATTATTTAAATCATCTAAAATAATAATAATAGAAATAATTAGTTATCAATATATAATAAAAATTAAAGAATAATTCTAATTATAAAATAAAAAAAATATATTTGAATAAAGTGAAGTGGCTTTATTTGTTAACTTACATCATCAATCAGTGGAATATTTATTGGATTAATATTACTAATAGTAAAAATATCATTATAATTTTATTAAATATAATACACTATCCTATATAAATTTATTTAGTTATGAAATCTTTTATGAAAGTAAATTCATTGCAGTCCAAGTTTCGAGTATCAAATATGGAGACCCGAATTAAAATTGCATTGGGACGCATGACCAAGGACAATGACGATTGGACGCAGCCCGATGCGGGATGGGTTTAATATACAGGGATGACCATCGTATTTTTGTATCGATATTGAACAACCACTGAGAAAATGGTAACGATAGACTACATGACGATGAATATTTGAAAAAAGTGTATTATTTTAAAGACGATTCCTGGCAATTTATCTCACTCATCCTCTTCCTCCTTCCTCCTCTCAGGTGTCCTAAGTGGCCTTGCCTGTGATCTTATACAATTTGATCACGGAAGGCTTATTAGCGGACTCTGATTATATTACGCACTTAAGGAAGTTCGGGGGGGTAACCCTGGAGTGGCATCCTGCCAGTAGTTTGGAGTGTGAGTAGTTGCTTCCGGGTGCTGTGCCCCGCCCACCATTCACACTCAAAAATCCATCTATGCTCAATACTAACGACTTTCACTCAGCTGATTTGGAAGACACGACCACATAATCGTACCAACCTAATTCGAGAAAAAAGATAGCCTGTTCATGATCTTCCAACTATCTTGCCCTAATAGCTCTTACATTGTATTCTACATTATAAGTATCTTAGTGAAATTTCTACTCAACGCTCTATTGTCTGTAAAGTAACAATACTGGGAATTCTCAATTCACTTCTTTCCCGAGATCGCCAGTAACGCAGGCTTTCGGCAGCGCTCGAGGATACTAGACGACGGATATACTTTATTATCTCAACTGATTTGGTTTTCCGCGCTTAGGCTATACGGAGGATAGACTAGTGCTCTGGGCTGCAGCATGACATCATACCACAATTAAACCTTATGACCGAGGTTTATAGGCATATACACGTCCCTGCTCCAAAGCTCCCTA
The DNA here is from genome assembly GCA_015478945.1 of Trachelipus rathkii. Classification (NCBI taxonomy): domain Eukaryota; kingdom Metazoa; phylum Arthropoda; class Malacostraca; order Isopoda; family Trachelipodidae; genus Trachelipus; species Trachelipus rathkii. Next base: position 41,515 of record JABUQX010070528.1, on the reverse strand, counting down.
CTTGGGATTTTCCTCCTTTACTCTTCTGCTTGAATTTATCTGCTATAGTTTCTTTCAAATCTGATCAATAACAAACGGATGTGTTGAAGGCGTACTTCTTCTACCTTTTCTGTCTAATAGTAGGTGTTAAACTCAGGGGTATTCTGTCATATTCTCCGATCTTATTTCCTACCTTTTATTAATGATATCTTCTTCCAACCTTGCCACAATGTTAACTCCTAGTCACTACATGTATGATCCGAACGACTCGACCCTTCTATATCTCGATACACATTTCATTCATGCCCTTCTTTACTTCTAGAAATGTCTCGTCTAAATCTGTCCCGATTCTATTCTCTCTATGAATCGTGATAGAATTTCCCGGTGGGGTTGCTCGAACTTGTGAAATTCAATTCCTTTAAAAAAAAACTCAACTCCTGCAAATCTCCCTCTCTAAGACAAATAACTTTTCTTCCTATCTATTTCGACGCTTCTCTCGTCTCTCCTGATGACAATATAAACATTATATCCTAGGCCTACCATAAACAAAGGGCTGGCCCTCGAGAAGACTGGGAGTCTATGTTTAAACTGAGCGAACTTTTTTCCTCTTCCCAGTTCATACACCAGCATATTAACAGGGGCTAGATCTGCCTTGTATTAGATGTACTTAGGCTCTTCATCAATCGGGGGTGCTCCGTGGTTTCACCCGCTTTTGGATATGAGGTCCGAGTCAAAGCCAAAAGCTTATATGAAACTGTTGTTTACTTCAGTTCACTTTTGATCACCCTCTAAATTACTTTAGCGTAGCGGCGATTGTTGAGTTGCTTTATTTAAGCTCTTTCTAAAGGTACCTTAACAGTCGGCTCAGGTGAATACGAGGAGCTGATCACCGCGTGACCCTCCACCTTACGCGCCCTCGTAGCACTGGTTGCTCGAGAAAGTCTCCCTCAAAGAGAAGGGAAGATGTCTCTTTTTACGTCCAGAAATGTTCCTCCCTTCCAAAGACGGAAAAGTCTAACCCTTCAATGTCGCAGAATACTGATCTAACTATAAAAGAACGGAAAATGTCCCATTTATTCATAATGTCGAGAAATTATTATAGTCATCCCTTCAAAGACGGAAAATATACTCCCATCATTGTTGAGGAAGAATAAATGTTAAAAAGGCAGTAAAATGTCCCATCTCAAGTTGTATCGATAAATGTCCCCATACTTCAACGACGGAAATGTTGCTCCCGTTAATTGTCGAAGAATATCTCCACAAAAGACCTGGAATGTCTCCCCGTTCAATGTCGAGAAATGTCTCCCTACAAAGATGATAAATATACTTCCTTCTCCTTCAATATGTAGAGAAATTGCTCCTTCAAAGATGGAAAAATTTACCTCCCTAATGACGAGAATTGTGATTTACCTTGAGTAAGACGAAAAATGTATCCGTTCAATGTAACTATAAAATGTCTCCCTTGAGAAAACGGTAAAATTTGTCTCCTCATTTCCATATGCGAGAAATGGTGTCTCCCTCAAAAACGGAAGAATTTTAGATCATCTCATTTCCATGTCGAAGAATGTCTCCACTATATAAAAAATCAGAACAATTGTGTTCTCTCTAGACTCTAATCCGAGAATCTCATCCACCTTTAAAGACGGAAGAAAAAGCGCCATTCAATATCGATAAACTGGTCTCCCACAAGAAGGAAAATGGCTCCAATTTCAATCGTCAGATAATGTCTCCTCCAAAAACATGGGAAATGACTCCCTTTCAATGTCGAGAAATGTCTCCCCTTAAAGACGGAAAATTCTACAATTGACACAGTTTGGCGAGTAATAACTTCTCTTTCAAAAAGACAGCGAAAAGTCTCTCCTTCAAATGTCGAGTTTTATTACATTTCCCGTCTTGAATGTGAGACATTTATTTCGACCCATTGACATGGGAGACGACTTTCAACTTCTTTGAAAGTTTCGCCTTATTCCGTAGAACATTTCGTCGACATGAGCGTAAGGGAGACATATTTTCCACCTCACTTGTAATTGGCAAGAACATTCTCGTACAGAAAAAGCAGACATTTCCCGTCCATTATCGAAGAGAGAGATCATTCTAGCGAGACATTGAAAAGTGTAGTAAATTTCCCTTTGCGTCTCGTATTGAAGGAAGATCACTATTGAATAAATGCTCTCCCCTTTCAAAGATCGGAAACCGTCTCCCTTGAAATGTCTTATAAACGTCTTCTAGCCAAAGACTGCCGTTTAAATGAGAACAATGGTTCACTCCCATCAAGTGTGAAAAATGTCTACCTTCAAAGAACGGAAAGACGAAAACTATTCTAGGCCTATATAAAATGGTGTGTATCCTCCAATTATAATCCCTAAAAATTTAATGGTGATCAAAATGTCCCATTACTAAACTATAGGGGAAATGTTCGCCCCTTCACATGGTCGAAAATGCTCTTAAATACGTCGGCCCTTAAATGTCTAAGTCAAATGGTCGCCATCTTCAAAAGAAGTATTCGTGCGAAAGATTGTATACTCACATTAAATGATCGAGGAAATGTTCTTAAACCCCGTTCAAGAACCGGAAAATGTCTCCCTTCACTAGTTTAAGCGAAGTAATGTCTGCTCCTAACAAAGAGACTGGGATAAAAGATATTCACATGTCAATGTTGGCTAAATAGTCTCCATTCAAAAGGTAAAAAACTTAGCAGTGTAATATTTGATTGCATATGGATAAAGTGTCCTAATTCAATGTGACGAATAAAATCATCCCTTACAAATGAACGGATGTCTCCCTTCAATGTCGAAAAATTCAACCTCAAGAGGGAAATGTCTGCGGATTTTCGAGAAAATGTCTTCCTTCAAAGACGGAAAATCTCTTCGTCATTATTATTATTCCAAATGTCGAAAACAGGAGATACCAAATCTAAGGAGAAATGTCTCCCTTAATTGGTAAGAAATGTCTCCCTTCAAAGGACGGAAATGTTGTCGCATCAATGTCCGAAATTTAGATAATTCCATAATCAACCGATATGGGAAAATGTCGTACCCAGAGTTCAAGTCGATAAATAGCTCCTCAAGACCGGGAAATTGTCTCCCTCAAATAGTACGAAAGAATAGCTCTCCTGTGAAAGACTGAAAAGTGCTCCAGGCGAGAGTGCAATAAAATGTCCACCCGTCAATAGAGCAGAAAATGTCTACCCTTCACATGTCGAGAGTGTGCGTCACCTCTTGGCAAGTTACGATGGCGTAAATGGTGACACACGGCCTTCAATTGTCAAGAAATGGCACCTCCCTGCCAACGATCGGAAAATTTCTCCCTTCCAATGTCCATTAAATTATCTCCCTTCAACGAGAACGAGAAATCGTGTCCCCTTCAATGGCGCGAGACGATTTGACCACCGGCGCCTTTTAATGGGGGACATTTCTCGTTACATGAAGAGGAAGACATTTTTTATCGTTACCCTTTGAAGAGACATTTATCGCATGATTGGAGAAATATTTCCGTCTTGTCTCCTTCAAAGCGGGAAATAAGTTCTTCATTCATTCGATAATGAATGTCTCCCTTCAAGACGGAATCTCCATTAAATGTCGAAAAAATTGATTCATACACTTCAAAGAGCGCGGAAAGTCCCCTTGTAAAGCGAGAAATGTTCTCACTTCTCATTCCATCATCGTGCATTGTTTACAATATTCTAAGTGAAGTTTAAACCATATCTATCCACATATAATGTCCAAGAATTTCTCCTTCAAGAAGACGGGAATTGTCTCCACTTCATTGTCGATAAATTATGTCTCCTTATTCAATAGACGAGAAATGTCTACCTCATAATGTCGAATAATTCTCCTTCAAAGACAGGGAAGATTTCACTCCGAATACCTTCATATGTACTATAAAATGTCTTGCCATTCAAAGAATCGGAAAATGCCTCAAATATTCAATGTCTAGAAAATAGTCTCCCTCAAAGCGTGAATTATGTCTCCATTCAATGCGAGAATGTCTCCTAGACTTGCAAAGATGAAAAATTTCTCCACTTCAATTGTATGATAAATGTCTCCATTCAAAAAAGGGAAATTTCTCCCTTCAAAGCCAAAAAATGTCTACTATTGAAGACGGATGAAGGGAGACAATTCTTGGTCTTTGAGGGAAGCACATTTCTCGACAATGGAAGAGAGACATTTTTCCGTCTTTGAAAGAGATATTATTCTAGATATGAAGGGAGACATTTTCCGAGTCTTCTAAAGGGGATCATATCTGACATGAGGGAGATCCATTTTCGTCTTTGAGAAGGGGAGAACAATTCTCTGACTTTAAGGGAGACATTCCCGTTACTTTGAAGGGAGATATTATCAGACATCTTTGGAGAATGGAGAATTAAATTTATTCTGAGCCTTTTATAGAGAGCTTATCCTTCGAACTATTAGAAGGTAAGACATTTCCTACTGGTCTATTGAAGAAAGACATTTCTTACTCGACATCTTAATATGGAAACATTTTCCGTACTTGAATGGAGACAATATTTCCTCAACATTGAAAAGAGACCATTTGCCCATCTTTGAAGGAGACATTTATCGACATTGAATGGAATTAGACATTTTCCGTCTTTGAAGTGAGACATTTCTCGACTTGAAGGGAGACATTTCCCGTCTTTGAAGAAAGACATTTCTCGACATTGAAAGAGACATTTTTCGTCTTTGAAGAAGACATTTCTCGAGATATTTAAAAGAATGAACATTTCCTCTAGCTACTTATGAATGAGAATATTTTTTTGACATTTGAAATGGAGACATTGTTTCCTGTTTTGAGAAAGCGAGACATTCATCGACATTTGAGAAGGAGAACAAGGATTTCAAACCTTGAAGGGAAGACTATTAATCGACATGAATGAAACATTTTACCGTCTTTAAAGGGAGACCATTATGTCTCATTAAACATGTAAAGGGACAATTTTCTCGTTTTTGAAAGCGAGACATTTTCTACGTACATTGACAGGGAGACATTCAACCTTTTAAGGGAAGACAGTAATCGATCATGTGAAGTGAGAAGACATTTCCGTTATATTGTTGAAGGAGGAGAACATTTCTCGAACACTTGTAAAGGAGACTGTCCAGTCTTATGAAGGGAAAACTTTAATATACGACATTAAAGGAAGACATTCCCGGGTCCTAAAACACTATTATGAAACACATATATTTAAGATAGAAAACATGTAAACATAACTTGATAGTGTGAGTGAAATGATTTATTCTTAGAAAGAGACATTTTATCGAAGAGACATTTCCTCGACATAATAACACACTTGAGAGACTTGATTTTAGGCCTACAATGGAGGTCAATTAACGGTATATAAGGGATTATGTAACCGTTTTTTTTTGGTAGCGTAGAGTGACTGATATAAATATCGTTGGAGGAGCATCCTGCATTTTATCTTGCTTTTCAAGAGTAAAATTTTTGCTGCTATTTAGTTATCTTTTGTTTTTCATTAGGGGACGAAAGTCTAGTTGTTGCAGTTACACACACGGTAGTCGAAAATTACAATCTATAATTGAGCTATCCAATATGATAATTAATCAGGAGTAAAGGAATAGCCATTTATATGTTCGAAGCACAAATAAAAAATTTAACTAAATTTCAACATTTGACAAAATAAATTAAGAACCAGAATGTTCTTATACACAAACGTTAGAAAAAGAAAGTGCGTTAGATTAAATCCGATAGACTAGTGTTACATCTCACACATAAACACTTATATCAAAAATAATATCAAAATATTTACACTATTGACGAATCAAATAGTATTCGCTATATTTAGCATTGAATGAAATATGGGACCATTTTAAATTGTTCGGAACCTACAAAATCATCAAAATTCCCTGATAAATATTTCAAGAAATATTGAACAAATAATTAAGTATACCTATTACTATTATCAATAGGCCTCTCTTCTTGCTGTTCGCTATATTTCTAAGCACACCACGCTCTATGTGAATACTACTCTACTACAAAAACATCATCTTAAAAATATATTTGTGCTCCAACTACGAAACGCGATTATAATGTTTACATTATCTCTCCAGTTTCGAATTCGAGGAGGAATAGTCCATTTATATTGTTCAACCACAAAAAATCCAAAAATATTTGTCTCAAATATTTAACTCGACTGAGGTGAGGTGACTGAATCTAGAGATTGTGACATAATATTATACATGCTCACCTAAAGAAGCCAAGGTAATAATCAAATACTACATTACAATCACAAGACACCGTAGTGTTCCCTCACACAAAACTTTATAAAAATTAAGTCAAAATCACTTTTCTAATACGAACCTTTGGAGTCTCTAGCAGGTAAGGAAATAGCCATTATTTATATGATCTGATTACCACAAGATACTACAAAACATTAGACGAAATTTCTATAACACTCATAGTTGTAGTGACATAAGATTGATAAATATATAGAAGATCACTGAATATAACTCTCGCAAAATGTATTATACAGCTATTTACCATATACTCAGATACCCCACACTTTATTTCAAAAACAAGTGGCTACCTCCACGCGACAAAAATCCATTGTTCTCAAAATAATAATTAAAATATATCACTATATCCTCTAAAGTAATTGTATATACTCTTGTTACCAGGAGAGTGGAAATAGCCATGTATAGTTATGTCGAACACAAATAATCCTCTCTAAGGTACTACAAAATCTTAACAATTATATTACAAAATTTTCTGTACAAAATATAAACTTCCAGAGATCATGTTAGCATTGCCAAAAGTAGATAAGCTAATTACACAACACGAATACCCGCATAATAAATATAGAAGAAGAAAAATAATTAAAAATAGGTGCGCAGGAAAAATATACAAATATGCGAGCGAGAATCTGAGCCTATATTTGAAGATTGTAAAAAAAATAGGTAGACAACAGCGTAAGATATATAAAGTAATATATATATATATATATAAATATAGATATACTATACATACACTCACACTTATATATATATATATATATATATAAGATAGTAATATATTGTTCACCTATATCATATACACTATATATATATATATAAAATATATATATATTATCTAAATAATATATATATATAATACTCAGTCACCTATAAAATATATTTTATATATGTATAATATATAAAAAAAATATATATATAACCTAGTACCATATTTAATATATAGTATATTATAATATAATATATATTATATATAATAATATATATATACATAAATATATATATATATAGATATATATTATAATAATTACTATCCTATATATATATATAAAAACTGGGGGCTACATCTAAATCGTGAACAGCGACAGGGAAAGGAGGTACAGACAACGTATGCCGAAAGATCGTCGATTTAAAAAAATTTCAAGGCTGTCACAAAAAGCGTCGACACATTTGTCTTCCAGGAAAATGGTCGACAACATTTTCTCATAAGGTGAGCCACCCAACTTACGTTTGATACCTTCAGATCAAAAACCATCGAGAGAATTCAAAAATCACTTTTTTCTACGAATTGTATTTCAGGAGGAAAAGCCATTTATATGTTCGGACCACAAAAATCCAAAATTCCAAATATTCCAACATTTTGACAAAAATAAATTAAGACCCAGCTGCGACGAAATCTCACTAAAAGGTATAACAGCTATTACAAATCCGAAGACACACGCCTTATATGTTGTGTTAACACTTACTACGGAAGAGTCGGAGAGAGAAGTAAGTGTCGAAAATCACGTATTTCCCTATCGACTTCAGTGTATTTACAGTGCAAGAGAAGTAAGCCATTTTATGTTACATGTATTCGGAATTTCTATTCGAGAGATAATCCAGAGATATATCACGAGAAAATTTCTATTAATAACTATTTCCAAATTTTCAAATATTGACAAAAAATAAATTAGAACCTGTTACTCCAATAGTACTATAGACAGACTATTACAAATCCGAAGACCCTAGTGTTTCCTCACACAAAAAACCTTTCTAAAAATATCAAAATCAACTTTTCACGTACGACTTGTATGTTTCTCACACAGGATCGAATATAGCCATTTATTTCGAACCACAAACACCAAAAAATTACAAATTTCAACATTTTGACAAAAAATAAATTAGGGAACCTGTTACTCCAAAAGTAATAACAGCTATTACATATTCCGAAAACACGCACTAGTGTCCTCAACACATATATATATACCAATTTAATTTTTGTAAAAACACCATATAAATATAAAATATAAACGAAGAACTTGTTGATTTCAGGAGGAATAGCCATCTATATATGTTGGAACCACAAAAATCCAAAAAACCTCTAATCACTATATTTGCAACATTGATGAACATAGAGTAAGTAAATTCACATAGAGAGTTTTTTTACACAAAATGTCCGCACAACGCAGTTATAACAGCTATTACAAATCCTAAGACATCAAGATGCCATAGTGTTCCTCACACAAAATCCTTTCAAAAATATCAAAATCACTTTTCTGCAGAGAACATTCTTAGCTCTCAATATTCAAGGGATATTTTCTGAACTGCAGATATCTTAACCAAAAAGTGTTACAGCAAATTCAAATTGGACAAGCACATATTAAATCTTAAGTATACCTGTTTATTCATATATCACCAAAAGTATAACAGCTATTACAATTCCGACTAATATCCTACTATATATATAATATATGAATTCCTCACACAAAAACCCTTTCTTATAAAATAAAATCAAAATCATACAAATCAACTTCTCCGTTATTTATTACAAGGAGGAAATAGCCATTTATTTAATAAATATGGTTGAATAACATATATAATTTTACCAAATTTAAACCATTTTGACAAAAATAATATTAATAAGAACCAAGTATTACTCCAAAAGTAAATAATAACAGTCTATTACAAATCCGAAGATCACACCCCTATGAGTGGTTCCTCACACAAAATCCCTATTCAAAAAAAATCAAAATTTACTTTTACTTAGCGAACTTGTGATATTTTTAAGGAGGAAGAATAGCTCAATTTATATATGTTCGAACCACATTAAAAATCCAAAAATTTCCATAAATTTCAAAATTTAGACAAAAAATATAAATTAGACCTGTTCACTCCAAAGCTATAGCAGCTGTTCCCACTCCGTTGTTCCCTAGTGTTCCTTTATAATTAAAAAAACACTTTCTAAAAAATATTTTAATTTAATTTCTTTACAACTTGTATTTCGGTGAGAGGAATAGCATTTATATGATTTCAGAACCTAACAAAAATATATAATCTCACAATAATTTTACTAAATTTCAACCATTTTGAATCAAAAAATAAAATCAATACCCGTTACTACCTGGTCCATAAAATGATATTATTACCCTGACACCAATGACATAACTCCAACAGAAAACCGTAGTGTATAGTTGCCGAGCGAACACAACTCAAAAACCTAAAAAAACGGTTTAGTCAGATAAATTAGGTTTAAATCAAGAGGTAAATGTTCCACTAAACGGTATTTGAAAGTGTACAAGTCAAAGGTAGTTGACAAAATAAATAAAGGAAGTGTGCTCCAGGTTTTACCAGTTGAGTACATTATCGTAAATTATCATGCGAAATGCATAGGTTTACAGGAGATCCAACTCAGTTGTGGAGATCTTTAATATACCTCAGGTTATCAAGACACTCTTATCTCTGTTCATAGGGGTCTATCGAACAGAAGATATGCTGCCTTCTAGTCCATCAAACTGTTCCTCATTCTACGATTCCTCTTCTTCTGACTGCTTTGCACGTTGCAGCTACTAGAATTAATCTTTATCAGTACTATTCCATCTGCTCCACCTTCTTGGCCCCTATCTGCCATCTGCGCGTACTCAAAAAACACATCGAGAACCACTCTAAACAACTCTTCCACCCCTTGTTCTGATGAGATATCTTACCCTCCATTATTCATTGTGGGGGAAGTTCAAACATCTATCCAACCTCCACTTTGTCGGTAGACTTGCTTGATCCATTTTCTTTAGTGTCTCAACGCTGGGTCACCTACGTATGAGCTTCTTGAAACGGACACTTCCTTCTGTGTAGATATTTCGCTGAGGTATAAAATTATAGACCAATCTTTTAAAACCCAATTACCCCATTTTGATTCAACAAATTATCCCCAGCCTCAGAACAGTACCTTACTCGGGTTGGAGATATGATAGAGCTGATTGGCTCACATTTACCACATTATCAGCTGCTTCAGCTTTTCCGGCGACGGTGCAATTTTAGTCCATAAATGACGCATACAACTAATTTAGCGACATTCTTCTTTCCGCCACAGCTAAATGTACTGCACCTTCTACTGACCTTAAAAAGTTCTTCTACTCAGTAGTGGTCAAAGAAATATCCTTACGCTATCTCCGAGAAGAAGAGTTTATGCAAAAAATATTAACATTCCAACTACTGCTAAAATAATTATAAACAATATGGAGGCGTTGCCTCGTTCAAGCCAAATAAATCGCACTACAAGGAAACAATATTTAAAGACCTATGCTTCTTCTTTCACCTCCTCTAGAACACCCTCTTCAGTTCGGAAGGTAGTTCACAATATTTCTAGAACTCAAACTCAAATTACTTCTTTCGAAAACTCCTTTATTAACTTTTCTTCAGTTTCCCAGCCGGTCGATTCCCAGCACACTCACCACTATATATCCGCTTAATCATCCATCATAAAGTTTCTGACTAAAAAATAAATTAAGAACTGGTTACTCCAAAAGTATAACACTATATTATAACTACAGACGCTTAACTCACAGTACACCATCATACAGCCTTCTCTATATGTACCTCAAACAAGTTCTTAGAGTGTTATTCACTTGCTCAATCTTACGAGTTTAAATTCATACCCTTTCTATAAGAATTATTATACACGCATTGCTATTCCTTTTATCTCATCTCTTACGACTTAATATTTCAGGCAGCAAATTTCTTAAGCCACATTGGATATGTCGAAACCACCGAAATAAATTCCTTCATAAATTTATAAATTATGTTTCTCACCCTTACAAACAGATCACTTAATGTACTATAAATATTATAAACAGATTGAGAACACCTTTAACTATATACCTTCATTATTCCACGTCATTAGTTTGCAACTAATGCATCCTAAAACATATTAACAAACGGTAAACAACGTACCCTTCTATGAATGAAAACGCACTAGCGCACACTTACGAGTACTTACTTCTCGTCTCATTTAAGAGTTATTTAACAACAACCAGAGGATTTTATTGACTATACACCACCCCTATCTATCGAGACAGCGTATTCATAAACTATATCCACTATCTACAAGTGTTCTCCTGCACTCATACCCGAAATCACCTTTTCATCTTCTCAACCATATAGCGTAAATAAAATATTTTAAACTCGGATACTTGTTTCAATTTCTCACAACCGAAATGATTTAATACCGCGGGCTCTTCTTACACCAACCACTACAATGCACGCTTAACTCTTAATACACATACTCTTCTTACCTCCTCTTACCAAATATCTCCGACATTTTTCTCATGATTGCGGCGCTACAGAAATAACAAAATATTCTATGTCGCTAGCAATAGAGACAGGGGCGAGCCACTATAGACTCTACTCCCGATCTCCTCCTTCTCAGTCTTTAACACGCTTCCCACATACCATCCTAACCTTCCCAATTTACTTTTATCAATCATCCCATCTTTACAATAAATCCAAAAATTTATTCATCACAAAAATTTATAATAGCCTAACCGGAGACTTAAGACATTCCTGCCTCACAATTTAAACATTTTGACAAAAATAAATTAGGAACCTTCTTACATAATATCCCCAGACTCCACATTTTACTTATTCACCACGACCCCCCTTAAAATTGAAAATCTGCCTTCTACTAAGATGTTGTATGGACATTGTAATTATATCTCACAACACAAAAACGCTTCTAAAAATATCAAAAATTCAACTTTTCTACGACCTTGTATATTTCTATGGAGAGGTGAACTTATTTAAGAAGACACTCATTGCCACTACTAGCAGTCTTATATAGTCACATAAAACCTGAGCAAAAGAGCTGAGCTAATTAAAAATTCCATAGATACTATATCGTCTGTATTGCAAGTCCATAAAGCCTTAAATATCTACCAATGATTCTCGTATTACTCTCATAAAATCGAGCAAATTTTCAAATATAGTAAATAAATTTATATGCAAACTTCTCCAGCTTCCAAAATAGTAAGACTTTGGAGTTCATACCTGTCTGCCAATCAGTCTCCTCACATCGCTCACTTCTCAAAAAACTACTTTCCAGTTCACAACATAACACTAAACTTCACCACATACGTACTCAAAAGTATAACAGCCTATTAACAATCCGAAGACCATCATAATTCCTCTATAAGTTACCCTAATCTTCTTTACCCTTGTATAAGGGTACTATTACTGCTCTTCAATTCTTTGCAACTTTATATAATACCATTCCGTAAACGCAAAAACTCGAAATGATTTACTCTATTCACTTAACAACTCTTAGATTTCCAAAGAGGGTCAATACAACCTATTACGGCTCCTCCATTCTTGATAATTTCACCAGTAATTCCATCTATAATTGCTGATTTAAAATTCTTAAACTTTCTCACTCTACTTATTACTTCCTAATTACCTCATCCTCAAAATGCGGATTTCATCTTCAACGATCATCAAGCCCACACATATTCACTATCACTTCTTCATTGCTGCCAATGTTATGCAGATTTACGAAATGTTCCCTCTAGACTCTCCTCACATATATTCCATCTGTCACTAAAGTGCCATCCCTATTTATTATTCTATGAAGATACTTCTTATTCTTTTTCTTAACTTTTCGTACCACCTTCCAAAACAGTTTCTTATTTTCCTGTACGTCCCAATTTATAATCATTCCAAAATGTTCATTTACCTATTTTTTTTCCTCCTACGTATGCAACCTTTATTGTTCCATTTTTTTTCTATATATATATAATATATATATATATTATATATATATATTATATAATATACATCTTTTTTTCTTATATATTAAAATTCATAGTAGAGGATATTATTAAATTAAAGGTAACAAATTACATAAAAATGTACTAACAATATTAATCCATACACTTTTCTTAACCTCATCATTGACTTTTAGCACGTTCAACCACACCTCTTTTTACTTTTAACCACCTACAACACCTCTTCTTTCCAACATTCACTATTGCATTCTTACTTCCTATTTTAGCACACCCACATAATTCTCTTACACTACTAACAAAGGCTTCCTCCTTTTTGGCGGGTCCAGATTTGTTCAGTTTCGTCTTATTCACATTCAGCTGATCTATTTGCAAGTATCCTGAAATACTTTTCCTTAAAACCTTATAACTTCTAAACACTCAATCTCCCCATTCCTTCTTTATCTCTTTCCTCTCCATCTATGCTCCCACTAACTTAATAATTACATAAACAATGACCTTGATTTACCCATCTTCAGCCCCCTCAATAGATACATGAGTTTCCAACTTCATTTATCTCATTTCAAAAAAAAAACACATAAAAATCAAATCTTTCTTTTCACTTCAGTAGTGACAGGACAGTTTGACCACTGCCACCCTTTTCGATATGACCACTCAGGAATAGAAGTTATCAGGTCTGAAACTTGTTAATATAATGGATGTTTTGGGCTATTCGATTTTCAGTATAGATTTCAAGTTGTAGGGATGTATATAGAGCGGGGTGGGTCACCCCCCGAGAGCGTCAGCCGCTACCGCCCGCGTTTTATACCACTGTTTTGAAGCTTATAACAGCTCGTCCATAACACCCGGTACTGAAGATGTAAGTTGATGTGCTCCTAACGTGAGAGTTAGGCTTAGATGATGGTCTCATGCGGCGACGTCCTGATTGGACGGATTTCGAACGATAATAATGGCTCTCTTCAAGACACCATCCAGTAATTATGTAGGGTTATAAATAATACAATACGTAAATAAGATTCGATTTTCCGAAGGGAAATCGGGAATACTTGAAAAGTCGAAAAAAAACGATCCCTGTAAAGGGATCGTTTTTTTTATTTAACGCACTCCGACTTTGGATCCGCCGAAGGTTGCTTTTCTCATCCAGGTTCATTGAGTCCGATTATATATCTACCATGGGTTAGAGTTAAACGTAATCGCGTTTCAAAACTCTGGTATATGTTCTATAATAGTAAAGGTGAATTAAAAAAACTGTATACACACAACGTAGACAGTGAGTTTCTTTTATTGCGGTTGACTGTGTGTTTAGGTTCACTCAACTTCCACTAAAAAGGGTGTAGTTTCGCCCCACGTTTTACATACCCCCTTATGACAGCCAAAGGTCGAATTTCAAGTCCATGAAAACCAGGTTTAGGCTTAACCGTATCGGGCTAAAATCTTGGATGTGAGCTATATGATGACGTTAATCTCGCGGAGACGAAGATTACGTTCCTTCTGCGTTCCCCCTCCATAAGGGGGACGCTCCCCCCAACGTAAAAATTAAAATGATTCGTAGGAAGATTGAAAAATCACTAGAGATAAATCAAAGCACAAAGGGCCTGGAGGATTCGGCGCCCAAGTGCGGAAGACGGAGATGGAACCAAATCCGATCCCTCCCTGGGTTTCCGGGAGTCCGGGACCCCACCGCGAGATGGGGTGGTGATCCCCTCTCAGTTTTGTGAAAAAAAAAGAAGAAGATCAAGTCATGGAATGCCAGAAAACATGAGTTTGATTCGGAGAAGAAGAAGAAGAAAGGAAAGATTAGAAGAAGGGTGTGCAGAAATGAAGGAATGTATATAAGTAACCATGAAGGCATAGAAGAAGGTATGAAGTCATGCTTACGAGTAGCACAAGCTAAGATGTCCAGAGTTGGCATCGCTAGGCAATCCAACTAAATCACAGCCAGGATAATGGAGGCCGCGCGCTGCCAACGGTTGCCTGAGTTACATAAGGCAGGTCATTCGTATAACAACAATATCCTGACTGTCTATATATATCTGTACACATGTTTTTTTAACCATATGATGTAAGTTTCTCTGATTGATAACTAAATGGTAGTAGGCTAGATAGCCTAGATTATTTAAAAATAGGATCAAAAAATAATTGTATTTTAACATAAAAATATATAGAATCAATGTAAATTTACTTATCACCTCATTCTTATTTATGTTATATGTCTAAGCTTAACCAAATTTACGAACGACAATCAAGCAGCGCTCCATTACTCTTGTCTATATCATTACTGCGCTTAAAGCTCCACGATATAACTCCGAGTGCATAAATCCAAATCACTATCCAAACCTCTCCCCATTGATCATTTAATCTATTGATCTTTGCTATTACCGAATTCTCATTGTGTAGATCTCTAATTAGATTTCAATGGTACAAATTGAATATTTTTCTCAACAGTAAAGTGGTCAAAATTTTTTTACTAAAATTTAACGTTTTACATACCCTAAAGCAGTAAATCACATATAGTTTCATCTCAGTATTCCTACATATCCAACACTTACACCTCCCCTGATAAAGCCCCATCTGTGAAGTCTAATATATGATCATATCACTTGTAAAAATCATAAAAGAGCGCATCACCAACCAATGACTTCATATCTGTTTCCATCTTGATACCCTAATGAATACTAATTGATCTATTTGTGAATAAATGTTACATACCCTAAATCTCTGAGTTATATGATGCACTAAATTCTATTGATAGCATTGCAACTCTATTATTGCCAACCAACATCATATTCACACGATGCTACCTTCCAATGTTGACGATATAAAGCTGTCTTCTTTACCATACCCTCTTAAGAAGCTCTAGTACTTAATAATATGACACTCTATATAATCGAAGCCTACACACAAACCTGCAGTCTCATACTAACAACTTATCTTTGTGTATACCCATTATGATCATATTATTGAGTTATAATAATTCGGATTCTATTGATCTGATTAGCAATCTTAACCCTTTGAAAAGCTTTAGTAAAGGAAT
Source organism: Trachelipus rathkii (assembly GCA_015478945.1). Taxonomy (NCBI): domain Eukaryota; kingdom Metazoa; phylum Arthropoda; class Malacostraca; order Isopoda; family Trachelipodidae; genus Trachelipus; species Trachelipus rathkii. The sequence continues at coordinate 25,508 of JABUQX010070528.1, read as the reverse complement.
TCCACTAAAATCAAATTTTTCTCATCTTTACTTAAACTAATTCCCATGTACCACGATTTTCCTACCATATACCCCCTTATACATCCATGTGACCAGCCTCCAGTATATAGATTCATAATTGCACACTCATTCATTCGATCCCACTCCTTTGATTCCAAGCTTGCAACACTATGTTCTGATGATTACTTACTATTTCGAGTCTAATGAAATCTCAATAACATAATATATACACTATTGATCTTATCTTTTGATTAATATGAGTCCAAATAGTATTTTCTCACTAAAATACAATTGATATAACTTCTTGGTACTGTATTACAAAAGTTATCTCTCACTAAAATTAATTATACGAGCTAAATCGTGAGATCTTAAACAATCCAATCCGAACTACCATGACACAACACTACCCTCCACTTGCACCATGACAATCTACAGACATGAAGTTCGTGAAACAATAGTTGATGTTAAAAATACAGGTAGAAAAATAAAAAGATTTTGTATTTGCAATCATTGAACTTAGAAAGTTCTTATATTCACAATCTTTCTAAACAAACAGGTAGAGAGGTACAAACATAAACAATTATGACAATCTCTAAAAAACTAAACAAATTTAGATACTTATTCTAACTTGGTTCAAGAGACACTTATCTTCTATACATACCACCATTAATGTATAATTTTAACTCTTCCCTACATAAGATTTGGAACTAAATCTTAACATAAAATTTTACTATACATACCCTTGTCCCGTGTAATTTACTCATATCAGAACGTGTGCCATTTCATGTTGATCTAATTGATCTAGATTTATGGCTCCTAACGATACGAAGTTTCATTTCCTATAAAGAACTAGAAATTTGTATAACAAGCCATTCGAGTCACATTCTTGTGTTACCCATAATAACACCAATCTCAAAAAACAATTAAAAAATCAAGTTATTCAGCTCATCGACAATAAACCTGAAGACACATTCAATCACAATTAAAACAAACAAAAGGATATTGCCTCACACATTAAAACACAATTATGAGGAACCAAACAAATAATCACATTAATAAATCTTACTTAGCACCATCTGAAATATGAATAAATACATAAGTAAATACACAAACGACAAACAGCTACTGACATAGCCTAACATAAGAACAAAGTTCATATCCCCAACAAACAACCAGAGTAACAGATATATTCCAGTAACATAGCCATTATCAAAGAGAACTGTAACCTTAATGCAATCCCTACATATTTTAGTTTCAAGCAACCATATATGCTCAACAATGTGACTACTCAGATTGTTTAATATTAATTAATCATATGTAAACATTTATTTAACAAAAAAAATTTAAGGCGGTAATATTAACTAAAATATCTCATTCAACCCTAACATCTCGAGTTAATTATTATATATACGAATCATAACGAGCTATACTCTAAAAACATAATGAAGGTCCACAATTACAATATTTCCATCGCTTGGACAAAGGTAACAATTGAACTAGAAATAATGTACGAGATATGTACCAAACCTTACCTTACAAAAGAGCTTACACCAACGAGAAATACGAACTGTATAACACTAATAACAAACAGATTCCAAGAACTTAATCAACACCCTCCAGCAAGGAGGACAACCCGGATGAGAGCGCATCAGCCCATTTTACGGGTGAGACCCCAAGCGCCCCGTCTTACAACACCCCTTCGGGGTCGAATCCCCCCTCTCCAAGATATCCAATCCACCCAATTCAAGGATACGCATTCTCCCCTGTAAAGAGTGGTTCCGCTCGGAAACATTTAGCGAGTGGTAGTGTTGCTTTAGATACTCTTTGAGAGTATAATCAGAAGTTTCTCCTAGTTATTATCGTAATGTTATGGATACACGTTATGTTTAAAATAAATTATCTATTGACTAGGGTGTTCAACATTGAATAAACGCACTAGAGACTTGGTAGAGAAGTATGTATGATAAGTATTGTAAGTATCATATAACTTATAGTTACAGCGAACTGAATTTGAAATATGTGTCATAGAAACGTGAGAGAAATCTAGGTGAGTAAGTTATTGTTGAAATTATTATTCAATTCATAAATACATCAGGGGTTACTTGCCGATATGAATCTATTGAGTAGAGTGTCTAATTACGTTTGATTCATAGTCTTTCAAATTAGTTATGTTTATACTCCTGACGACTGATGTACACGATTTGCAATGACAATCCCTTTGATAGTGTCAATTATGATAGGAGTTCGAGATCTGTAAGTATGATATCTTTTGGACCTAGATTTTCTCCACTTTGTTAAAGGAGACTTTTGTTACAAGCATAATAACGTTACACCATTTTATTTTCGGCCTGTTGCGATCCAAAATAATGATTGACTCTAAATCTAGATCCATGACAGTCGACATCATTTAGCTGTATCTACTACGATAATAGTGACGCGGAAGTAGGATGAGAATAGGGTGACATGCGCAAGGACTTTTTCAAATGGAATGAGGTTTGGAGTGTAACGCCTACTTCTGATTACTGGTTTACTGATTTACTGCTTTTAAAATCCAGTTAAATACTATATTACCGGAATACTCGTGATTTTTATATTTGTCAAATCTCATTTTTATGTGGTATGTAGGTAATAAAAAAATAATTGTACATTTTTATGTTAGGTTATGTGTTAATACACCATGTGCATACTATATGTTTGTTATTAAGTCCCTCAATATGTTAGTGCTCCTAATTGAGTTAAAACAACATCCGTTTAAGGGGATATTAGTAGTATTAGACGATAGGTTTATAGATGAATTCTTTTTGTTAAATTATTTACGTATGTGATGTTAAATAATAAATTTGCTAACATGACTAGCTCAAGTAATATTTTCAGATTAGTTTGATTTGTTATCACAGTGTGAAGATCGCCCTTTATGACACACGGGATACTATCGCTAAAATTTTGATTATAAATAATTACGATGGGTCATGCTCACAATATACGACATTTGATATGTTAGGTATATGCTCTCAAAATAAGTTTTGTGAATAGGTCGTTTTACTGTTTTTACTAATCATATGCGGATTTGTAATTGACCGGTCTTAACTATAGATGATATAGACACGCTGTTCGTTAAAGGCTGTCACGGGTGAGTTATTTGTCGTAAATTTATGTATTTATATGCTATTATATCTCTGGTGCGCTAGGCCTCTGTATGTAGTCAGGTATTTGCCATTTGTTATACAATATTCATACTTTGTCTTGAAGCATTCTCGAGTCTGGATGCATAACATACCCTTATTCCTTACTGTATAGCATTTTGCTTAATGTTGACAAACAACTGTTACTTAAGCCAGGATCGTACATTCGTTGATAATCATTTGAGTATATGTATAAAGAACTTATTTTGAATGTTCACCTTAGTTTCAAGTCAATCAGTAATATGTTGGTGTTGTTGTTAGCTTGTTGTGTAGATTTAGTTGATATAGGTCTGTATGTTTGTTTATTTGCTACTCGTCTGTTGTTAGGTATGGTGTAGTGATTAGTTAGTTGTTGGTGCAGATTTGTTGTTTGTGAGGTATCCATCCGGTTGACGGTTAAATATAAATGACACATGCTTGGGTCTATACAGTCGGAAGTATAAGTCATCTCATCGCTCGTTATAGAGTATGAAGATATACTAGGTCAGATTCGCTAGAGGTTTGTTAGAGATTGTGGGGAGAATGACATCGTATTCATTGTTTACTTTCTTTTCTGAATTGGGTTGACACAAGAAGATAGAATCATCAAGTCGTAACAAGTTAAAGGGTGTTTTACGGCATACGATTTCCCGTCTCACTTAGAAGTAGGAACATTTTTCGTGTCGGCTTGTAATCTCGCGATTAGCAATCTCTCGACACTCCTCTTAAATACCTGGGTATATTTGGAAGTATTCTTCAATCTGCAGGAAGCTCCTCGTTAATTACCCATAACAAATGATACAGTATTATATATTTAATTCCGTACAAAGCCGAGTACATATGCGTGGATACCCGATACATTGACCTGATGATATTTCGATCACAGCGAAGTATTACATGTAATCAGACCTTTAATTCAATATGTGGTATATATTTTATCTCGTTAGACAACAACAACAACAACCACGAACTTGTTGAAAGAGCTCTAACATCAAGACAATCATCAAATATACTGCAGCAGGAACAATAGGCAACTAAAGTAGAAGCAAATAAATGTGATCCAAATCTGGAATTATAGATCGTTCTTTAACTAAGCAGTTGTAAACATCACCATACCTCAATGACGAAATAGATTAATGCCGTAAAGACGGTTCATAATAACGCAATATAGGATCTGTATATACAGTCAGTTACTCGTGATTATGTTATGCACTCGAAATCAATATAGACACCAATTTAACATGTACGCAAAGAATAACATGATACTTATGGAAAGGACCCATCGCTCTCAATGACAAGATAGAAACTCTCAGGAACATTACACTCGTTACGCTAATGTATACATACAGATCATCCAACTATCTGAACAATTTAAATACATTAAAGCTATGCCAATTAGCTCTTATACATAGACAGTAAAAACAGTAACTAGCACAGCATACTCACAAATTACGCATGCTAAACACGATATGTTTGCAAACTCCTATTATCTTCAGGAGAGGACATTTAAATTACTCTTAATCAATATCACAATAGATATGGTTATAATCATTTTGTACATATTATTATCAACCGAAACATGATTCAATAATCGTGAGTGTCATCTCTCTAGGACGTATTCTAGATATTTGCGGATAACAGGGATATTAGCATTCTATAGCACAAGTAGAGTTCTAATTTATCAGCTTTATGTGAATGAACTTATACCCTCCTCTCTCGCTTATATGTGAGTGTGACTTGAGAAGAAATCGAGATGCTTACTGCGAAAGTCTTGTTTAAACAATATAGCTGATAATATATAAGGAGTATATAGGCTCAGCTGACAGACTACTTTATGAACTAAGAATGATAAGATTACAAATGCTTATCAAAGACGGGATAGCTATGAATTTATTCTATGAAAACTCATATAGACACTAAGTACAACTTGGAATCTCCGAATAAATATGTCTCTAGGGTATTTAGAGGCACTCAAGAGCCTTGGAAAGTGATACTGTAAAGGCATCTATAAACACATGCTTTCTTTATTGCTGAGTTTAAGGTATGGTTTTTAGTGTTAAACGTTGTCTCACGCTTTATCACCCGTTGTTTCTCAAGTGAATTGATACCCTCGCAGGATTCAATCTTAATAGTCTATACTATTACATTGATAAACGTTGTGTTGTCGACTATCCGCGTCACGCGCTGGGTTATCTTATTGCTACCTAAGGTTGTATAATAATGATAGCGTGGTTTATAATCGTTTCTGTGTGTTGGGCTGTGTGATGTGTAAGATATGTTATCACTGTTTGCCATAGTTGGCTTTTGAATGGTAAGAAAACTTATTACGTTTGTTTTTCGTTTTTAATTCGTACCCATTTATTAGGTTATATATGTAATATTAGTTAATGAAAATATTTTCTGATTATATTACTTAATAGATGTTATCTTGCTTGTTATCATAGATTAATCATCTGAGTTTGTAGGACGTGCTACAAGAGCCCATGATATTCTCCACTAGTCGTTACTATTTTATGTTAACATCCGATGATATGTGTGTTTTAGTAACACAATAGTTTTGCAGTAAATTGTATGCTATAAGTGTGTCTCAAGTTTTGTTTTCGAGTGTTAAATTGATTAACGTTAATTTTATGGTAGAAGATATCCTTAGGATAAAGTAAGAATAGTTAAGGTTAATGCGTGTGTCAAGGTGTTTATAGTTACTTTACTCGCCGCGGTGTGTGAAAGGTTTTGGAACTGCTTAGAGTTGATCATAGTTTCGACATGTGTGTTTTTCATATTTCGTTAGGTAACTCTCAAATGATGTTTACTTCGATGTGATTAGCGAGTGTGCCTTTTGATAACCATTTTATTTCTTAGTTACATTGTATACAGTTCATGTTAGCTTTATTGAGGTGTGAAACCTTATTACGTAGTTATGATAGTCATAATTTTCTATAACTTGAATGTGTTCAAATCTTAGGACAAATGAGCTTAATATTGGTATCTTTGGTGATATAAAAGTTTTAGAAAATTAAAAATAAATTTGTAATCCAACTATTGTTTTAGATAATTAAAAGGATTTATATGTCATATTGTATATATTGGTATGAGGAGAGCTATGCTTTGACTATACAACAAGTGTTGATCGTAATTAGAGTTATACGTGCCTATGTGCGGAAAAGTGGAACCATATCGAGTATTGTATGTACTGCCTCTAGTGTGTTTGCCCTACTTTATACCGCTCGATATAAGTGCGATAGGAGACTTTGTATAAGGCATGTGCGGAATTGGTTTTGCAGTGCGTGTCTGTTATAGTATTCCATGTAGATTCAGATGGTGTTGTGTATTATAAGGCATCTTGACTGTATATAGTGGGAAATTTGTTACGTTCAACATAATTGATTGATCTTTCGTAATAAAGAACTTGATTTTATTTATTGGTTTAATTTCCAAAAATGATTATCTACGAAGTGTGAGTTGCAATCAATAGATCAAATGGTAGATCTAAGTACGAATTCAGGGTACTATTCCTAGTTAGTCGAAGGGTGAGATGTGGAGAGTGGAATGGTAATGTTGTTGAAGCTTTACTCTAGTTATGTTCTATGCTACTGAAATTCTTTATGGGGTTATGTAAAGACTGTTACACAAATTTTCAGTATAAAAGATTATGACTTCTAATCAATTAGATCATTAGTAGAATCAATAGTGATCAAATAGGTTCAATATATACAACAAGAATCAAGATAGGCCTTATTTAGTTACTCTTGTGTTGTAGTTCCTATAGGAAGTGATGTGACTTGTCGAAAGATATATGACTCTGTAGATTTACATCAATTCTAGATCTGCGAAGGTTATGTAGAAATACCGATCTAACGAATTTTAGTAAAATTGCCTGTTAAGCGGAAGAGCATGAGTAGGGATTCTCAGACGAGACTGCTCCAGAGAGAGGCGTGGAATTGGATTGGTTTGATATTGAGTTTTACATCTGCGATATATTTTTCTGATATCTGATTTTTATTCTTCATGTATTAAAAAATCGTAGACGAATTTTAGTTAAAAAAATATTGACCTTAATCAATAACTGCATGGGTTCAGCACTCTCCATATATTATCAATATTACAAAGGAACTTAATCAATTATGTTTATGCATCATATGTGGTACTCAAGATTGGACAGATATGCAGGATATTGAGAGGTAGGACATTTTTGATAATTTAGTGTTTTTACTGTGCTTTTAAGTGGTTTTGGTTTTTAATAAACAATACGATCAATTTTGATGTACTTGATAAATTTACCTTGTAACTCAAATTATCGATAGTGCAGTCAGATTAGTATCAATTTATAGTCGATCAGATAGATTTCAAATAGATTCAATGGATCACAGATGGACAGATATAGCAGGAGTTATGTTGAGGTTGCTCGATATTGATTTCTTTTAATTTAGAGATTAACTGCTATTTATCGTAGAAGTTGAGGGTGTGGTTAAAACATGAACAAATTTAGTCTCTATTTGTTACGGTTAGCAATTATTATCGTTTTTCAGGAATAATATTTTGACCTGTAATGCAAAAATTAGACATGAGGGTTATCTATGCTAGTAAACTTTATTAGGTTAAATTAGTTAATCAATAGGACTCAATTAGATCAATGGAAATTCACTAGTGAAATGAGAGACAGATAATTGTGCATTAACATTGTATGTGAATGTTGAGATATTGGCCTTTGAAAAAGTGTGAATAGGGAACGTTTTGTTACCGTTTTGTACGAAGTGTTAGTACTTTACTGCTTGTTAAAGCGCGGGAAAGTTTGTGGTTGAGCTTAGATTTTAGTGAGTTTACTGCATGGTTTATTCGTTAACAGTATGGTGTGTTAGGGTATTGTGATACACATTGACCGCAATTCTTATGAAAACATTATTTATGCCTTTCATCATATTAAGGATCAGAAGATACTAAGTGAGTTATCAATTATGTAGATCACATTTAGTATCTCAATGAGTGTACACAGAAAATGGACAGCAGTTATGCATGGTATAGCGTGCAGCATATATTCGATGGTTAGTTAATATATAAAGGAACTTATTTTTGTGTATGTTTGGAAAAACTTTTATGTTTACAGTTTTTTGTTGGTCTGTATGATAATAATTGGACAAGATTATGATAAATCCTTGTTTAAGATTATTGCGTCAATTGTAAAAATTAACGATGTGAGCATTTGATATTAGGTGTAGGATTTACTGCTTATGTGTAGTGAGTAAAAAACATGACTCAAGTTTTAAGTAAAAATATTGAAATAGGTTCTGACTGTAATTTCGAGTAGATGCATTACTATAGGATTACAGTCTAAACCTGGCACAGGAGTGGATGTTAAGTGTGGAATTGGGTGGCTTTTGTATGTATGTGAATGTTTAGTCTGGCTATTATAAGGGCGCTCATCGTATATAATTATACACAGTGACATTGGTAGATGTTTAAAGATCTCTCATACAAGTAAAGAATAGTTAAGAACATATTTATTATTTTTTATTTTAGATTTTATTTTTTATTTTATGTTTATGTCTTTTATGGTTCTGAAACCATTATTGTCTGAAATCATATCATAGTTCTCCTTAATAATTCATTATATATAGCACGTAATCAACAATTAGTTATCTTACGCACCTTTTGTTATTAACTAAGCACCGCCTCTAGCAGTGGCTCCAGCACCTTGGTGCCTGGAGGACTCTATACGAGGCTCCAGCAATTTCCATCAGTATCAATGATTATTTCATAGGAAAGAACTCCCAACCTTCTGTGTAGATCATGCTCACTCCAGGAATTTTCTAGCCTGTATACTGATCATCTCAATTTTTTTTTTAAGGGGTGAATGATAGTCCTCTACCTTCAGTGGTGGACCCTTGGGGACGTAAACATCACTCCATGTACATCAGGCGGTACGTTCAATATCTAGTGCTTAACACACTCCAAATTATTATCACGATACAGTTTGAATCATCGTTATACTGAGATTTGTTTTTGAAAGAAGATATAGATATAATGTCGGAGGCCAGAGGCGCGGTGCGGGGCGGAGCGGTCCGGTGCACAGTGCGTGCAGTGCGACTCGGAGTCACTGAAGCAGGGCGCTCGAGAAGAATAGAGTGTTAACAAGCAATCTTCTAGTGAGTGTTGTGCTCTCAGGAGTAACACTGCTTATTCTTCGACGTGGAAAGTATACAATAATATATAATGATCGTGTTTGTGTCATTGTGGATATGTGCGCATAGAGCTATTGACTCTGCGCTTATCATTGTCTCGAGCTGCTGACTATAATTCTCTCTCGTCTGACGACGATTACGTCCAATCACGCTCCGAATAAGGTGTGTTAGCGCTAACGTCTGTACTTATTATAGTTGCCTAGTGGTCTCTCTGGTACTTATCTCCTCTCGAGGATTGCTGGTCGCCACCAAAGTGGTGGCATTATCGTTAGGCTTTACTTAATTGTGGCAGACAACATATCGGTGCGTTCTGCACCGCGGGTAAGGCGAGATGATCTCTTCCCTTCTTTGATATACGATTACGAGATCATTGAATTGTGTGACACAGGAGATACGTTATTCCTTACCCCATAAGTAGCTTATATTAGTGTTCATTAAGTTGTTTCTAGAGCCTTGTTGTGTATTTAAGCTCCTGTGTTCCGTTCTCATATAGTCTCGCTCCCCGCGTTCCGTTCCCCTCCCCCTCCTCCTCACGCACCCCCCGGCCCCACACCCACCCTTTCCTCCCTCTCCGTCCGCTCCTCCCCTCCCCTGCCACTCCCCCTGTATCGAAAGGTAGTGGTGCTCTGTGGTCTCTACATGTTCTCTTCTGGCAACTTTAAGTGTATTGAAACATAAAATTGGAAACTATACTACGTTCAGTTTTTAGGCGCTGCAGTATGTATAGTGCGGATTGTCTTACCGAGTCTGACACGTAGCTCTCTCCAATATCTTTTTGCCAGTCCGATCGTTGCGTCGCTTTCCTAATGCCACTCTTCCAATCCCCATATTAACCAGAACCTCTTTCCCACCCCCCCCCCCCCCCCCGTGATAGACACTCACGGCTCATACTGATATGTCGTTACTCCCTCGCACCAACATATTGCTCTAGCGATAGTCTTTCTGACACGTTCTACACTAGTAGATATCTTCACAATAGGCAGTCTATCTAAGTTGCTCGAAACAAAAACTCAAAAAATTACTCTCCCTCTAGCGATAGTAAGTTTGGTTCATTACCTCTTATAATTAGCCATGAATATACTATCTGCTCGAACCGATGTTTAGTAGTAGAGACTCGCTTTAAAAAAGTACATAGATACGACCTTGATCGTCTTACTATCCTATTCTCCAATCATATAGTGATCATTCCTACACATATATTCAAGTTCAATAATAGACTCTTTATTCGATTATATACGTATGCTTGGATGGATTCTGCAATGACGGATAGTACGCTATCGATCATATCTGACTGTCTGTGTACTAAACTCAGTGCTCGAATAAGAAGGCATTTTAAAGGTGTCTTAATAGTGTATAATCCCATTTTAATTGGAGATTTGATTAATAAACGTTCTTTTAGAGTTGTTATTGCAAATACATGTATAAGATCTAGCTTTGAGTTCATTTCTATAACAGAAATACACTATAAACCTAACTATATATATATATATATATATATATATAGGTGACAGTAGTGATAGGAGGTCATTTAATATAAGTAAATATAGACGCTGTACTGATCTCTATCATATTAGTGATACTAGGTAGTATTATGTTATAAATAAAACATCCCCTATATATAGATGTATAATCGCATAATAACTATTGGAAAACCCATCGATATTGGTGGGACCTTCTTCATTTGCGTACGTGTTATAGGATTTCACCAGTTATATATATATTACGTAAACATCTTAAGATTAAATTATTTCTATTATTGCTTAATAATTATTAAAAATATAAGTTAATATAATTAATAACTCAATCACATCTTATAACGATATGTTGTACATAACTTATAGAGGACTTTAATACATATTATTATAGTGACACTAATTTGTGTGTTAATTCTACGTGACATTTATACAACTATAGCGTAGATACATTATGGTTCCTCGATATATAATACAGTATTACAGTGAGTGTCGTAATATAATCTATAATCATATATATATAAATAAGTATTTTATAATAAGTATATTTATTACTTCAGCTTCAAAAGAAATAAATATTATCAAGAAATAATATATAATACCTGAGAAAATTAATATGGTGATATTATTTAATAGTGTGATATACTGAAATGAGCATTATTTACTTACTAATCTTTTCTAAAAGATGTTGATATATCCTTTATAATGAATGATTAATATGAAATACAGTTAATACCCAACTTATGAATTCCTTTATGTTTGATTCCTATGTAATTTAGATATATATATATATATATATAAAGGATATATATAAATATATATTTACAGTACTGAGAGAATTATTAGAACGTAGAAAACTACGATAAGCTCAACTAAGAACTAGTGATTTGATTTGCTAGACACAGACAAATCTATTTGCAATTCTCAAACTATGATTCGATCTGCAGATTAACTTGGATCATAGAATTCTATTGGTTCTTCTGAGCCATCTTGCACGATGCAAACAGCTTAATTCTAATTGCTTTCACCATGATATTAAATATATATATATGTTAATATATATAAAATATGAAAACTTGTTTTTACTTCCCTCGTATGTTCAATTTATTGATTAACTAACATTATAGTTAGATGTTAGGTACTGTATATGTTATTATTACGTACATGGTTAGTTGTGTTATATAAAGTTAAGGTCTGTTATGTTATACATAGTTTAGCTTTATCGTAAGGTTTAAAACTTTTACGTTATAATGTATTGTCTTTATCCGTATTAATAGTGTTATAATATATGTATGGTTATAGGTAAGGTGAGGAATGCTAAATTTTTTGTTAAATAATACTATGTTAAAATGTAAAATTAACATTTGGTCATGTTGATATATTGGTTGCCTAAAGTTATGAATGGAATATGTTTTGTGAGTCTGTTAGACTTTTACTTTGATAAGTTTGGATCTTTTGTTTAATGGTTAACAGTTATATTCTTGTTTAAGATGTGTTAGGTTTGTCGTTGTGTATTATTATATTCTTAGTTCATGTTACATTATGTTAGCTCTATTAATAGGAAAACTTTGTTACGTTAGCATACTTTCACCGGTAATATATGATTAATTCACTAATCTCCACTATGATATTACTGCAGAAGGTATGGCTGTTAAATTATGATAAAATTTATAGTTTAAATTTAAATTGTATTTTAGGCGTCAATGTTAGGTATTGTGTAAAATTATTTATCATTTGTTCAATGTGTTTATTAGAATGATTAATTATGTCTATGTAATTATTATTATTATTATCTCCCTATCTAGTTTAGGAAACATTAAGTATATGTTTTATATTTGTTGTATGACAAGCAGTTACTTTACTGTTGTATAGCGTCGAACCTCCGCGGCCCTGAAATTGTATACCGCACCGCACTACGACACTGCTTCGATCAACCCTGCTTACTTTAGATTGATGATTCTAAATTAAGATAGATTGGATAGATTAAGATAGATCTAGAAGTGGAAAATATAAATAAATATTTTACTATTTTAGCAAGATATTAGTTCAAATACATAGGAATCGATCTATGATACATTTCTATGTATTATAGATCAATTATTAGATCAAATACATAGGAATTGATCTATGATACATTTCTATGTATTACTATGATCAAATACATAGGAATTAATCTATGATACATTTCTATGTATATATAATTATAGATCAATTATTAAATCAAATACATAGAAATTGATCTATGATACATTTATATGTATTATAATAATAACAATTATTAGGTCAAATTGATTGTGAAATAACATTTACATATATGTTTAGGGTATGAAAACGTATTATACTAAATATTTTAAGAAAAAATTTGGTACACTTAAATCAAAGATCAATAGGATACATAGTATACGGATATATATGGCCAGATATGATGGTAATATTTGAGGATAGGTGGTATTAGTATATAGTTATTATAAGTGGTTATTGATTTAGTGAATATATATATATTTACTCCAGCTATAAAAGGGTCTCATCTAATAATACCGTTATACAATTTATATATAAGTTAGTAAATAAAAATTATTAGGACCTTTAATCATATATAGTATCAATAGATTCCACTACAGATTAGGTTATTCATGAATATAGTATATAGTAGGGAGGTTTAGATTTTAGCCATATGTGTGAATATTTATTGATTTTAGTGTGATTATATTAACTGTTTAATAGTATATATATAGTATATATGAGTATGTAAACGTATACTCAATTATTTATTAGTATAAAATAATAATTTGACCTTATAAATCATCTATTCATAACAAATAGATAATATCTAACAAGTAGGTCTAAAGAGTGTGAGGTTATGATTGAATAGTGATTTGAATTTAGTGATTTATTTACTGCTTTTAAGGTATAATGTAAAAACATATAAATTTATGATATAATTATATATATAAACTATAATAAGAATAAGATAAAATATTTTTTTATTTATTATTAATATATTAGTGGATTATTTATTTGATTTTTACCTTGATTTTTCACGTGAATCTGGTCGTTTACTCGATTGGATCGTCGCGTATCTCATAGCTTGCGCATTATCAAATTTTAGCGCCTCGTAGTATCGGCTATATTGTTGCCATGAATATCGGCTGGTTTTTCTACGACGAATTCTGCCTTGGCGCTATATGCGGTTAAAATGGCGCGATACTAGTCATGCCCCCTGTAAGGCGTTCGATGACTTCTCTTTGGATCGAGTCATCGCAGAAACGACTCGCAGTTCAAGTAAGTGATACACATCTGATGTATCTACGCTTACATAGATAGGCTAGAGCTACCAAGTTATGTTTTTTTTTTCATCGTTAGTATCCTATTATGTATAACTTAGATTTTTAGAACGTTCTCGTCAGCATTGAATCGCTTTTAGCGTCCATCATAACCCATGTTTACCTATATATGGATCAAGCCTATATTCTCGGACTATCATAGATATAAACCCAGGATTTTATCTTAACATGTTCTGTAAGAAGAAAACTCGTGTGGATCCCAAATTCGCTGGAGATATGTCTCTTTTTAATTACGCAATTTCATATAGAAGAGCGATGATGCGTGAGAGGAGAGTTTTCAAGACTCTCTCCTTGGTTTATTCAGGGTCGTGATTTTAGTATCTCTGACTTCTAGGTAATTTCTCAGTTGGTCTTTTATTCGTGTATTATCGATATTTCATTGCGTGTGTAGTTGTAATACGTAAAATTAATAAATTTTCTCTCATTACTCTCTTGTGTATTGTTTAGTGTTCTATTGTTTCTGTCGTGGCTTTTTTTTTTTTTTTTTTGTGATTGCGTAGTGCGTGTGCTTGTGCGTGTGCGTCGATGCTCGCGTGTGCGTCATAGATGCCGTGTATAGCTCTCGTTCGTGCGCTCCGTGACGCGATGATGGTATGCCGTGTCGTAGTTGCCGTCAGCTCGGCGCGTGCTCGTGTGCGCCGTAGACTCTCGTAGTCTATTGATAGCAGATTTGCACAGCGTGGACTTTCTTTGAGACGTTTTTATTCAGGAAACAATCAAGTCGCCTATGCACAATTAAACGTCTGCGATCGTGCTGAATATTTACAACTAACGTCTCTACTCTAAACTAATTTTTATGCTCTTGTCTGAGACCCCCAGATGCCTAAGAATTCATCCTTCAACTCGTTTAATATATCGCTAACGCTAGTAACTAATTCTTAGTTAACATTTTCCGGTGTTGGGATGAACGGGCTGGGCCTCTAGTATGTATGCCTATCAGTAATACTATCAGACTTCCTGAAATTTTATATCAAACACGCTCTCGAGAATTCTACGACGATGCATTCTAACCTGCGGATGTTTCTGTTGGCTTAAAATCTTTCTTCCTTCTAACTCACAACCTACTATATACATGATTCTCTACTCACTGTATTATCTCCAACGTTATATCACAGACACAAAATATATATCATGTCTCTTCCTTTTGTATACTATACTCTTGACATACATTACTCAGACGAGACTGTGTGTAGGTGCCTTCTCAGTACACGAGTCAATATACTGTATGGTCCTCTACTAGTTCTCAGGGGAGTTCACTACTCTCGACTCATCAAACTGTATTATGCATGAGTTCTCCATCATACGTTAATTACCTGACATTATAGTTGAGTCTTATGAATACTTTCTTGTTCCAAAGGAGAGAAGTATACTGAAATTCATTACAAGTCCATCTCTCTCACTTCACCAAGTAAAAATCATCTCCTGATGCTACTATATAATTAGTATTATCATCCTCTTCTACACACATCTCAGTGCGCACATTCGTCAACCCACCTCACGAATTACGCTCTGAACAACCACTTCGACCCTTATGTGTTATAACAACGATTCTACCTTCGTAGTCCCTATACTACTTCTTATCTCAACCATATCCACCACTCCGTCCGATACAATCAAACTCCTTGTTCGAGCTCCTATCTGGTACTACTATCGGGTGTAAAGCATGACCACATATACAGTTCTATGTTCATCACTCTCAAATTTTTAAATACTGTTCTCTTCCTAATACCTCAACTCCCATCCTGTCCCCTCATGTCTCTCAGGCGTTTTCTGGCACTTTGATCGACCATACGTTAAAATCCCCACTTGGGCGCTAGGAGCTGCTGTGACGTTGACCTTTTCGTCTCCTCACATATAATATTATGAATGTGTCTGCTTATGAGCAACTACTTTAAGGCAGCTTCAGATATCTGTCCGTCCCTAAAGTAGGGTACTCGACATAGTAATTAGCTTATAAATCCAAACATAGGGGCTCTGTTGTGAAGGCAGGTATTCTACTTATTCTCACCTTTGCAGCTAAAATCTTTCTCATATCTATCCTTCAATCATTTACCTATTCTATCTCTCTCTCTCAACCCAAGCACAAACAAACATTTCACCACCCACACCAATCTGGTTGCTTCTAGATTCCCACTCTGGAGCATTCATGCTCTTAGTATATACCATGCCACCTATAACTCAAAGTGTCGAAGAATTTAATTCTCGCTCTCTCTCTTTTATAAACCACGCTTACTCTGTGCGTCCCTACAATTTCAATTCATGATAAATAGAACCTCGTGCCTGATTTAATTCGTTTAGACCAGGTGGATACTTCTTCGACTCGTAGCGCCGCGGATCTTTCATTACGAAATAATGCTCAACTTGACTACTCACTTCTGGCCTTCTCTCGCACTTACTGGACAAATTCTACCCATAGGCTCGTTGCCAAAACACTTCACTATGCTAACAACTTCTGTTAAAGTGCATGCCTTCTTACCTCACATCTTATTGCGTTCTCTGCCAGTGATATCTGTTGAATGCGTTATAGTAACTCTCCAACTCATACAATGTGTGAGCCAGATACATCTTACAATTTGACACTGCCGTAATATATAGTGTGGCTCTCACTCTCACCACTCGCGACGAATATAGGCTCTCCCTCTCTCTTCCTCTTCTACCTATCTCGCCTCCTCTCAGGCTGTACATAGCCCTCATATAAGCACATGTCATTTCAATTTGATTTCGCCCTGTTGCAGTGAGAAGTGCTTCTTGCATAATCTACATCGAACTCTACGGAAAGCGGGTTGGCGGCCGATGGAATGGCATTCCTCTCCGGAGTTATTGAGTATAAGTGATGTGCTCTTCTCTCGTGTACTTGACTCACACATTCCCTCGTTCAAACTTATATTACTTCTTATGTCACTCATATTAGTTTTAGCACTTTCCCTCAGTGTTGGAAGCGTCCATTTATTGGAATGTGGTTCCGATATAAAATTGATGCTACTCTATGATCTCTATATCATAACTATCGCCCTTAATATGCTTTTACATTCACTTTATGTATATTCTTTCTATATTTAAATATCTTGAAATACCTTCTCAATTCATCACTTCTTAATAGATAATTCTATATGGTAATCTCTTATTCTCACCTTCTTATTACTTAGTTAATTACCAGTAACAGCTTTCTCTCGTGTAGCCTCGAATAATGTATACTTAGCAATATATATATTAATACTTTCCTATTATAACATATGATTATATGTTTTACCGTCCACGTGTAGGAAACTTACGAGGAAGACTTGATGTGGTGTGCTCGAGGCTTGATAATATTCCATAAGAGCCAATTTTTTACCTAGGGTATGGCACGGTCACTGCTCTCTCAAGCTCCCCTCCTTTGGGTTTCCTTCTATCTAGCTTTCTTTCATATGTCTAGCTTTCTCACAAATCGCTCAATGTTGGCTGTTGTGGATGGGGCGATGCTGACTATCTTTACTTTTTTATTTCTACTAGATAGTGGTTGTTCCTCAGGTTCTGTTTTATCTCTCATACGTGTGTGAATTACGAACTACTACTTTTTCTGAGTGCTAAGTAAACTCAAAGTAGGGCAGTTGTACTTCGAACTCATTCAATGCATAGGTGCAATATGGGTAGCTGCCCTGTCTTCTTCTTCAATAATATAATTTAATGTTATTAAAAAAAAACTTTTTATTCTAAGGAATTGGCCTCTCGTCTTAATCTTACTGATTCTATTCCTATTCTCTTTAATCTGCGATAGAATTTCATGGACGTGGTCGTTACAAGCTTGTGAAATTTTATATTTCTTTAAAAACCCAACTTCTACAAAATCTCTCTACTATCTAAGACACCTTCTAACTTTAATATCTATCTCTTTCTGAACGGTTCTTCTTCGATCTCTTTACCTGTTACAATGTATAAACATACCTTGGCCTTACTTTAACATAATCAAAATAAATGATTGATGCTTGTAAATAAACCTCAAATCACTAAGTGAGTTGCTATAGTAGGTTAGGCTACTCAAAGAAAACTGGTAAAGTTTTCTCATGTTTAGAGTGTAGCGATGACTATTTTTTATCCTCTATTATTACAAGTCTACACTCGAACCAACATACGAGAGAGTACCTCATTCCACCTTGTATGGTTTAAGTACTATGTCATGTTAATTTTATATATCGGTAGGGCGTGAGCATATTGTTTTACTATTGCTAACATGTTGTGTTTGTGGTCGTAGTTTATGGTCCTAATAATGTATCTTTTTATTTATCTGATACGCGAGTAACTTATCATAGAACACCATCATTCTACACTTGGAGCGCCCGATTGCCCTAAATTATCTCTACGCGGCGAGTGTGTGACTGCGTGTGTTTACGTTACCTCGACTTGTTCAGGTGATAAGCTCTGTAGAAGGCAAGCGCTCGAAAGCCCGGAAAGTCGTATCGCAGTCGAAACTTATAAGCCCCTACCAACCTACTTTATGTACACGCTTCCTCTCCGCTACAAAAGGGGTGCTCGATGCTCTCAGGGACATATGTGACGTATGAATCTCTGTGGTTGACCTTTCAGTGAACTCTAGTATGTTGGGTGTCGGCTCGTGGTGGCTTCTCTTCTCTTTCACTTGAGCATACCGGGTCGGACCCTCTGTTTTCTGTGGGATAATTTCATACTTACCTAATACTTCATAGTGTTATCCATACTACTAATATATATATACACACTGAGTTTAAGCCTGAAGTACAATGTGCATCATCATGGAGCTGATTAATTTGCGTTATAGATAGGTTATTTTTTGAGCGTCAACACCCACTCCATTTGAATAGGGTTCTGTACCCGTGAGTCGTGCTATAATATATAATGGATGACAATATAGGTGACAAACTCGTGTAATAAATATAAAATAATAAATATAAAATAGGTTATTAATTAATAAGGATTCTATACTAACTAGCTGAAAACCCACAATGATATAGGCACCGTACGACGGTGAACACTTCTCGAATGTGATTTAAGAATTTTCGATGATAATTATTCTCTGTTGCCATGCATCTAGTTGACATAAAATAAAATAAAAAAAAAAATAAAATAATAAAAGTATGATGAGTGAAGTGTGAGAAGCCGCTACTTTATACTGCAATACCACCTCAGAGTAAACAGTACTCAACATACCATGATAAGCATTGACAGTATGGTGAGTCTTTTTCCAGCAATTAAACCTTACTGTACATAGCATGAGTGATACTGTGGCATACTGCTTAAGATCACTAATATGAATGGTAATAAATTCTTACTCAATGCCATTCGAGATATTACAGACTCATTGGAATACATACCTCATCTTACTTTATACCACTCCTATCATAAATAGGTATCACCAATACCAGGGAACAACCTTTCATCGCGTAAAAACTGAAGATTCAGTCTATACTAATTATTCAATGTACGGCTAATGTCAACTAGCAAACATTGCTCTCAGTCATGAATCGAGCTAAGATAGGATGTATTAGGTCATACTACTCGATTATTAACCATTAGTAGATAAGCTGTGACCTATCAATAATGATGAATCCTTCATTAGCTATAGATGGCAAATTGAAAAATAGTGGCCTCAAAGCCTTTTTCTCATTCATATTATTCATGTGCTTGATCAGATTCGACACCGTCAATTATCTAGCACTCTCAGTCATCTATTTCTATCATCGATTGATTCGAGAGCGTATTTATTTTCTATATGATGCTATAAATCGGTAGCAAATGTTAAACATCATTCATTATCCTCCCAAAAAAAACAAGTTATCTCTCAAACAGATAACCTATGTTGAAAGTATTAGTTCTAGCACTGAGATTTATGCCATCTACTAATATATTATATCGAGCGTGAGTGCACAATCTTATTGAATTTGAATGTATAATATGAACATACATTATCGTATCTTATATTAGGTGCACATAATTTTATATTATTTTAATTATGTCATCGTTTTGAGTTAGATTAGCTGTTATTGTGTATTTCTCTCTAACTTTCTCGTGAGCAACCACCACTCGATAATATGAGTCTCGCGTCTCTTTCTTTCTGTCTTATTGATTTTTATTCTTTTATATTGTAGCTAGCTAACAGATAGTCGTTCATATGTAGATATGTTAGATATCATGTAGGAAAATTTGCGAGTGTAATCCTTTACAAGTAATCTTTCAGTTTGGTTATATACCACTTACTTGCGAAAATGGTAAATGGACTAATATATACATTTCTTAAATAACACAATCATTTATACAATTAAGTTCGTCATATTAAAAACAGTCGATGAAGTATATCTATAAATTATATAAATTATATCTATAGCAAATATATATATTCTCCCATTAAAAGTTCTTACTATATTCTCAATTATTATATAATTATAAATATGATTATGTAGCACATATACACTTCAGGATAAATATAGAAAATCAATGACTAAGTTAGTTATGTTTTAGATTCTATAACAGGGTGAGATGACAAGTATCTTAGTATTGTCGACTTAGTGACATGCATCCAAAGTTATCTATTTCTTTTACTGTTGTTTAGTTTCAAGCAAAAAATAAGTATTTAGTATTGGTAATGGTGTCAACTTAAAAGGATATCTCGGATATTTCTCTTCTTTAAGGTATCATGGTTATCCTCTGTCACCTAATAAATATATTCACGATAATCCATCTCTATCCGGTGCTATCCTTTGAGGCTGTTCAAAGACTTCTATCGGTCCTTATTTTCTGGTAAGTGCTGGGACTACGATCCTTGCCCATGACCTCATATACTTCTGATTTCTTATATCTTCATCTATGTTCTACTTTTCATTTATTCTGATTTTCTTCTCTTTATCTTATCTGTTCGTGTTCTAATCCATACCTCTCCAGAGTTATCTGAATCATATATATGAATAAAGTCATTTATATATATATATATTTATATATATATGTTTACATTTATATTTACCAAAATAGTGATACTTAATATTTTATAAAGTGGCGGAATTGTACGGCTTAAGATTTGTCTATATAGTCCTCCATTTTTTAAAATTAAATCGTTGATAATCATATTAATATAATTGAAAGGTTTTTAAAGTGATTATTTTACTTTAAATATATTATAAATAAACTACCTAACTTCACATTTCATTTTTGTATAATTTTCAATATTACTTATTATGTAATTAATATATGCAAAATAAACAATTTATATATATAAAAGTTATATTATAAATTAATATTATCAATATTAATATCAGAAATAATCAGACACATTCGACACAAAAGATTTTCAAACAATATATATTGACAACATTCATTGACAGCGAAAACCAGACTTGAGTTGGTCTCAAGAGTATTACAAGTGATATGATATATCTTTTTAATAGCGCTAATATTAAGATTACAACAAGTATCCAAAATATTGTAGTCACATCTGCACCCTCGCTCAAACACCTGATTTCGACGCGTTACTCCGACATTGATATAATTTAGTGAATTTATACTGGACTCAATATATATCGATGCCCGTCCTTTGTGATACTAGAATTTTACTATAGTATAAGTATAGGGGAGGGGGGGTAGGGGTGGAGATAGTAGGGGTCAGTAGAGTAGAGTACGAGAATTTATTAAATATGGAATTATCATAATTAATATTATATAGAGCTAATTAATTATTGTGGGTTGTTTATTTGTTATTTTAAAATATTTATAATTGATGCAAAATTATTTCTTTTAAACTTTTATATAAAATTTTAATAAATTTAGTAATATTAATATTACTCAATTTTAAATTTATTATTTAATTATTTAATAAACCTAAAAAATATATGGGTATAGTGAGTTCTACCCGTGCCATACCTAATGTATTATACGGCCCTATGATAATTTAAATATATATATATATATTATATTTATTATATTAATATTAATATTAATTATATTTTATTAACATATATAAACAAAAGTTAAATTATTATGAAAAAAAAATAAAAATTTATTATATATTATTAATAATAATATATTAATATTATTAATAATATATATATTATAATTAAAAAATATTTATTATTTTTAATATAATATATTAATAATATATATATATATATATATATTATATATATATACATTATCATTAATATTTAATATATTGATATATATTAATATAGGTTTATTCCTTACACCCATCTCTAGAGGAAAAAGGTCTAGTTATTTGAAATTTATTTTTAGTAGTATAATATTTTTTATAAATAATATATTGGTTATTTAACTATATCATACCAACAATGAATTTCAGTGTTAACGGTGGACATGATTCAAAAAGTTCGAAGTATTTTTATAAAAAAATTTATAAATATAAATCATAATAAAAAATGGTTCATTAATATGGTTTATAAATAATAAATAGAAATATATCTCTGAAAACAAGAACTACGATTGAAAAAACCAATTATATCAATATTTGTAATCAGTGTATAAAGTTACTTTATATAGAAAAATAATGTAAAAATAATAATATAAATAACAATATAAATAAAAAACTTTAATAATAACTCATCAATTTATATAAAATTTTTAGGGTGGCTCGTGAGAACGTCTCAGTTAGGGACAGAGTGATTAGGGACGTTCTTCCTAATAACCCCGTAGGTGGAGGGCGGAATATAATAAAACCCCGCGACACCCATATATAACCTTTAAGTATACTCAAGGGTGTGAGCAGCCACAGGAAGACACTTCCTCCTTCTCCGACTAGGAGGCTAGAGATTTCTCTCTGCTCTCCCTACCTCTGCGTCTCTCTCTCCTCTCGGCAATACTGCTGTACGTCGTACTCCCGTACTCTGTCACTCCTCGTCTCGTCTCTCTCTCTCTTCACCTCTCTCTCGTGCGTCTCTCTTCTCTTTCCCTCCATTAGTCTCTTAATAAAAAAATAGTAAATTTTAATTATAGTTATTTTAAATAGTTTAACTGGATACCCGTAAAACGTAACTGTCTTATATTTTTTAATTCATAGATTCTAGGTATATTCCATACTGAATATACATAATTGTTTTATAGGTTCTAAATATAGTAGCATATAGTATATTAAAAAGCACATTCAATCAAATCATATAATTTTAATAAATAAACCAAACTATCAATCAATCATCAATCAATTAATTTACAAGGAGTTATGTTGCCTTAAAATCAAAATAAATTTTTAATAATTCAAATTAAAATTCTGTTCTTTGAATTTTATAAAGTTATAAAAGTATGTATTATGCTGGGGCAGATAAATTCAGCACAATCTTATATAATTAATTAATTATTTGGTATTTGGGTTAAAAATATATGGCAATAAGTGAGCTTCTATATTACCATCTTTTTTAATATAATTATTTTTTTTTAAATAAAACTATGATGTTTTATTAGATTTCAAGTGAGTTAAAAAAATATACATCAGTCTTGTAAAAAAAAACTAAATTCGCTAGTATAAATATTATATATATATATATATATATATATAATATACTATATGTTGTATAGTATTACACTGTCTTAAATATTATTTCATACCTACTTAGCTATTTCGCGTTAATAGACGGTATATATAAGCAGTCAGTTTATATTATAACATGATATTTGTAAATAAATAACAATAGGTGCTCATAACTGAATTCTTGACACTTTTTGTTACTTAATTTATTATATATATCAATATATGTTTTATATATATTATTATAGTTTAGATTACTTTTTTTCTAATTATATGGTCATTCTAGTACCTTATAAATATAGAGAATTATTTATCGTACTTTAATGATAATTGATAATGAAAATCTATTGTTTTTTATTCAATGATGATAACTCGGGCTAAGCCGAGCAGCCCAACTATCATATAAACATTAATATTGATTCCCGATTATGAAATCTGATATAATTGCAGTGTAGAAGTCGCATCCTAATTCATTATCCTGATGATAGTATAGATATATTTTAGTACTTATATGTAAGAAATGGGAACCTTCATCATTAGTTAAATATATATACTCGTTGTAACTTTTCATTCTTAGACTTAATAATGTAATTTTCAATAATATAATGAATAATAAATAATAAATCCTAATATGTTTATGATTCGATAATCTCTAACTAAAATGTTTATACTAGTTATATAAATTTAAGTTAATATATATATTATATATATAATATCACGGTAGGAACTATCAATACGATAGTAGATATTTTATGGTATACGTTTTCTTATGTGTTTAAATAATTTTATAACTTATATTAAGTATATTCAAATTAATATTTAATATATATATAATTATATATATTATATTATATATATATAATATATTATATATATATATATATATATATATATATATATATTTAATAGTATATATTGATTATTATTATATGTTATTATTTATATATTATTTATTTATTTATTAATAATTATTATTATTAATATATATTATTTTAATTTTATTATTATTATTATTATTATATTAATTATTTAATTATTATTTATTATTATTATTATATTATCATTTATAATATATGTATTATATTATTATTTATTATTATTTTATTAATTTATTATATTATATATATTATTATAATTTAATTAATTATTTATTAATTATATATTTTAATTATTATTTAATAATTTTTATATAATTATTATATTAATATTTAATTTATAATTATTTAATTTATTTTATATTATTTAATTATATGTGTTATATTGATATAATAATAATTTAAAAAGTTAAGAAAGTTTTTTAGATTATACTCAGATTTTAGGATTATTATATATCTCATACCTCAAAGCTACTCTATTCAATAGACTAAATACAAATACCAGGTCAACATTCATAAGAGTAGAGTAACACGTTTTCTATATTTATATCCTAATATATATTTAAGAGAAATTTAATTATGATAGAATATGTCATAAAATATATAGAGAATAAATATGAATCACAATATTTAACATTTAATTAGTAATTCTAATCACATATTTGTTAAGGATTATACAATATATTATATATTATATATAATTATATAATATAAATATATATATTAATAATTATATATTATATAATATATATATATATATATATATATATATATATATATAATATAGTATATATATATTTAATATATAATTATATATATATATATTACTCACCTTCACCATATAAGCGCCTCTACGTATATTATATGATGTAGGGTCATCCCCTGCCCGTTTGTAATGCTCATCCATCAGGTACACCTCTTTGTACAGTCTAGATGTACCTTCCACCTTGAATCCAGCGTCCACCCTCACTTTTTCGCCACAGGCCGGCTACGCACTCCATTCCT
>JABUQX010070527.1:57500-75065 GCA_015478945.1 Trachelipus rathkii | reverse complement strand
GAAAAGGTACATTCATATCTATTGATTAGTAATTCTAATATGAAAGACATGGAAAGAAAGCTAATTATAAATAAGATTGAAGGAATTAAAACAAATATTTTTCTAACAACTAAAGAATCAATTGTAAATATGATGGAATCAGTATGTGAAATCATAGAAAAAGAAGGCAATAAAAATGAAAATTGGTATAATAAAAATAAATTCTGTACAATATGTAAATACAATAATCATAACACTGATGAATGTTATTGGAGAGAAAGAACATTTAATTTCAATAAATGTGATATTTGTAAACGTACTAATCATAAAACAGAAGATTGCTATTGGAATGAAGAATATAATAATGTGTGTTGAAAATGTAAAAAAGAAGGACACATAATGAAAAAATTGTAAAGAAAAATGAAATAATAGGAAGAGAGAAATAATAAAGCTATATTTTTCATAGAAAGAAATAATGAAAAACTATATTTGGAAAAAATTAACTCCATTATTAATACAGAAAAAGAAGAAAGAAGAAATGATTTAGAAGAATTGGAAGAAAGAAAAATAAATAGAACATTTTTCAATAATAATGAAGAATATACCGACTCTAATGAAATTAAATATCAAGAAGATGTAATGGCTATTATAGATACAGGAAGTATAGAGACAGTAATTGGAGAATTAGGATTAACAAAATTGATTAGTGGATTAACTGATGAGGAATTACAATATATAAATGACACACAAAAATTGAAAAATGGTTGTTTTTTATTTGGAAAAACAGAATATAAAATATTAAAAGAAATATTATTGCCTTGTAAAATCAAAGGAAAGAGTTTTGATTTAAAAATCAATGTAATAGAGGGTGATATACCTTTATTACTAGGTAAATCAGCCATGAAAAGAATGAAATTAAAAATTAATATTGAAGATGGAACTGTTGATATTTGTGATTTGAATCTACAGAAAGTACAGACCTTTGATAATGAAGGAGGACATTCCTGCATACTATTGAATAAAAAACAAAAGAAAACATGTTGGATTAGTCAATTTAAAGAAAATTGGATAAAAGAAAAAAATAGAAAAGAAAAATTGAAAAAGCTACATAGACAATTTGCTCATTGTGGAATAGAAAAATTATTTAAAACAATAAAGAATGCTAATGAAAAACAAATAAAAGAAGAAGATTTTTGGAATAATGTAAGAAAAGAATTGGAGCAAATTGTGAGAGAATGTGAAATATGTAAAAAATATAAGAAAACTCCACCAAGACCTGTAGTAGGTTTACCATTAGCAAATAAATTTAATGAAATAATTCAATTAGATGTGGGAGAATTTGAGAGTAATAAATTTTTAGTAATAATAGACCATGCAACAAGATATACTCAAGCAGTATGGTTAAAAAATAAAACCAGTAAAGAAATCATAGAAAGATTAATTGAAAAATGGATTATATATTTTGGAAGTCCTAATAGTATTATGTCTGATGCAGGAAGAGAATTTCAAAATGAAGATATGGAAACTTTTACTACAAAATTGAATATCAGATTAATGAGTACAGCGGCAGAAAGCCCATGGAGTAATGGTTTATGTGAAAAGGTAGTAGGGTTACTTAAGGAATCATTATATAAGTTAAAACAAGAAGGACATGATAGAAAGAATAGTATGGCATGGGCAATTTTTGCTAAAAATGGACTAACAAATTATTTGGGATATGCACCTAATCAACTTGTTTTTGGAAGAAACATAGGAATACCAAACATAGTAGATTCTGATAATATAATAATAAGTGAAAAGAGAGATACTGATGACATGATTAAAGAATTATTAGAAACAATAGAACATGCTAGAAAAATACATATAGAAAATGAAAGCTCAGAGAAAATAAAACGTGCATTGAGAAGTCAAATAAGAGAACACATGTCAAAAAATATAAATATAGGTGAAGAAGTATATTACAAAAGAAATATTGATAAAGAATGGAGAGGACCAGCTAAAATAATGTGTGTAGACGGAAAAACCATCATAGTAAAACATGGAGGTACTTTAAGATCTGTATCAAAAGTTCATTCAACCAGAATTCAAAAATGTAGATTAAAAGATAATAACAAAGAACTTGAAGATAAAGAAGATGAAAAGGATGAATATGAGGAAGAAAGAAATGAAAACATAATAGATGATTTAAATGAGAATGGTAGTGATACAGAAGAAATAATATGGTCAAATATTATGGATGATGAAACTGATAATGAAAATGGAAAATCAAACTGAAGATGAAGAAGAAGAAAAATGACATCAATTGATGAATATGAAGAAATTGATCCAAAAAATGTGAAAACTGGTAAATACTATGAAATGAAATTAAAGAATAATGAAGTTAGTAGTAGGGCGACCATATTGTTCGTGTTGGTCATTTTGACCACAGCGTCCAGGAACCTACCTGAGGCATTTTTGAGCCCAATTTTTTACCTTTTTTGGCCTTTTGGACCTTTACCTTTGGGCCTTGACCTTTTGGGCCTTGACCTTTTTGGGCCTAGACCTTTTTGGGCCTAGACCTTTGGGCCAGACCTTGGCCTAGACCTTTTTGGAGAGAGCCCAAATTTTTTTGCTGACCAACCCTTTGGTCTTCCATGGGTCATTTTTGGCCCACGGTATTTTGGCAAACCTGAATTTTCTAGCAAAACTCATTTCGGCATCCTGCACTTCTTTAGCACCCCTTTAGCAGTACAAACGGTTGCGTTAGCAAACTGTGCTGTACGTACGTCTCCCTATTTTACCCCCTTCATCCTGATTTCGACCGTGGGCATTTTGCCCACGGTAATTTTTGATGTGTCTTTAGGGGCTTAGCCCTTGTTTAACCGTCGCGTTTCCCGCAGGTGCGACCGTCAATCCAGCCCGTCCGCCGCCGCGTTTCTACCGCCACCCGCCACCCCTGCCCCTGGAGCCCGTCGCGTTTCCCGCCTGCCGCGTGCGCCCGCAGGCGCATTTTCCAGCGTTCCGCCTTTCGCCGCGAGCGTTTCGCAGCCGCAGTTTTTCTCCCCATCCGTCAGCTCCGAAATAAAAAGGTATCTTCATAGCCCGAACGTGGATGTGAGCGTATGTCAACCGAGTATCCCCGGTTTCAGGTCCTTCAAGTCCTAATTACCAGAGAACTCCCCATCCCTAATGGTGACGTGAACCTCTGTATGTTAAGGTTTCATACCTTCATCATACAATAACACCTGAAGTACATGCGCTTAATACACTGCGCTATGAGGACACCTACCGTTTTTTAGTTTTATGACTGTTATACACTACTCATTCTATGACTTTACAGCCATGTTACGCTTTTAATTAATAATTGGCAACCCAAATAAAAATAATAATAATAATTGGCAACCCAAATAAAATAAATAAATAAAATGGCAACACAGAAAAATAAAAATGGTAATGAAAGAGTAATATAAATAAATATTTTATTTTACCAAAATATACATATATTATAAAACAAATAAATAAATATTTTAACAATATATACATATATTATTCATTGAAATTATATTTTATTTAGCAATATATACATATATTATATTTGTACATTACAATGATACCCCTGGGCTACAGTGCGGGCACTACCTAAAACAAGATTCCTCTTATTTGAGGTATGGCGGAACCTTTTAATACCATTTATTAGCGTGACATCTCCTATCTTATTGGCTCGCATTTTCATATCAGGAACCCACACTTCTCGGTAATGTTTTTCATTATTTACGTATGGCTGTGCGGAGTCGTCTAGATTATGGATATCTTTGTGAAGTGAAGATTCGCCATCTTCTTCACTCATCATTTGCGTAACAGCTAATGCTGTTACGTCTGTTTCCTTAATCATGTTGTAGAAGTGGTTATCGTCGTTTAAGACCATCCAATCACGATTCTTAGTCTTCTCAACATCCTTAACCATCTTGTCAAAATTAATCTTTGCCATACCCTTGAAATTAATTATGTGCTCGGTATCCTTATTCAACGTTAATCCTTTTGCTTTTAAGATGTAAGCAAAACTCGAGTCATTCTTCTTTATTCGAATGGCGTAGGATTTAGGACCTGTGCACACGAAACTATCAGCTATTTCTCCAGGTCCTAGCTCGTCAGTCAGGTTTCCTAAGAATTTTCCAGTATCAGGAATATATTCGCCTTCACGAGCTGTGAAAACACAGCTGTCGGTATCACAGTATAGTACCCTCTGACCTAGAGAATCGAGGAGTTTATATAATTCGACCCTCGCATAAGCTGTGGTGAAGGAAGCGACAGCAACATTTGTAGCCTTTGCTGTTTTATTAGTGAAGCCAGTATGTGTAACTTCAACTATATGTTTATCCCCCGCTACAGTGATATTTCTAACCTTAAGATCAGCTCTCTTCATTAATTCCCAGACCTGTGCATAGCTAGTGCAGACGATGTCTTCATTCTTGGGAATACGTTGAGCTAGTTTTCCCCATAATAATGAATTGAGGAGCAGCTTGGCTATATATCGCATTCCAGGATTGCTTTTAATATTGTTTGGGTCAAGTGTTACCCCCTCAGTGTCCTTGAAATCTTGCAGGTATTGAAAGAATTCTTCACAATCTTTATCGGTTATACCATCTGGCAATCCCGAAGCCTCAGTCTTCCATTTCAAGTCAATGTATTTGCCGAATATGTCATTTGAAGGTGTAAATTTCCATATTTCATGTATCTTTTTAATCTCATAACCTTTCTCTACAGCTAATTCTAGCTCTGGACTACAGTATACTCCTTTTAACATACGTTGATTGTCCGTATGTCTGCATTTTCCTTCATAGGCGGATGCGCTGCATGTTCTACAAAGAGAAAATATTAGCCGATTGTCATGTCGCGCAGGGAGAACAGGAGTGTACAGATTCTTAGGAGGTAATACCGAGACATACGAGAGGTCCGAAATAAGTGGAATTCATTTCTTGGACGAACTTTTCTATGGTAGGAAGATCCCTACCTACGAGTTTCGTAGGGGCACCTGCTGGAAAGGGCTTTGTTTTCTGGACAAAAGGATACAGGGAGGTGAAATCTAGATACTTCAATTGAACGCCTTCTGTCGGTGGATAGTAATAGACGAAGGGCTCTGTACGTCCCCCGTACAAGGCCTCACCTACCTCTAGTTTCGCATTTGCAAGTTCATTACCAATCGACTGCACGTATCTTCCTAACTTCTCAGTTCTTGTTTCGTCGTTGTTATTTACAACAGTGACCTCACACTCTTTTTTCATTTTCGTCCATTCGCATTCCCATATTCTAATTACTTCATAACCTTGTGACTTATAATCCGCTTCCTGTCTCATGGTTGTACTGTATCTGTCAAGACTTGATTTGCCATAGAGTTTTTCTAAACCTTTCTTACATGCTTGATGTCCGTGAAATACACAGCCATGGAAGAGAAAGACAATCTTCTTCATGGCTGTACCAGTTGGAGGAGGGGGACGTCTCTTATTCAATTCTATCGTTTGTTCATTAACGTTGAGTTGACGGACAGATAAGAACTCATTAAGGTCAAAGGGTACGTGGTCTTCAGCTGGAATTTCAGCGTACCCATCAGGCTTTAGATACCTATTTTTGATTTTAAATTTACGTTCGCCACCATTCCTTGCATGTTCGATCCGATGACCCTTATACATCTCCATGAACGTAAGCCACTTCACACCATCATACGAGTAGTTTGAATCATCAGTACGACCTATATGAGCCAATGTATTTTTAGGCATGAAGTGCATTTTATATATCATGAATGATAAGGCAGCAATGGTAGAACAATCAAGTAAGCAGTCGACTTTATGATCCTTAAGGAAGATTCCCCTGAATTTCTCGAAGGATTGACGTAGAATATTAACATCTTGAACGCAGTAGGTTGTACATTCCTTCATGATATCGTAGTCCTTATTGTTAAATGTTTGATACCAACGCTCAAAATCGGTCTTTTCACTGTCGGACATACGATGTGTCTCAAAGGTCTCCTTAGCCGGAATTTTACCCTTGTAATTTATATTCTCAAGGGTAAGAAAACGGTAAGGAAAGAACCCTTTAGAAAGCTCACCTGTAATGCCCATGCATTTAGGGAGTTTTTTCAGTGCACAGGGCATAAACATTAGTGTGTCCTTAAACTGGATATTGTGGTTAGCTGTCATAGTTATAATTTTGGTTCCACGCTTCACAGGGTTGGAAGATATGGAATGGACGGTAGGCCTGGCAAGCAGTTTGCCGTAAACAAACTGATTGTCGAACTTACCGCCATTATGAGCTGCAACTAGAATGTTTGACTTCTTGTGTTTTTCGGCAAATCTGAATATATAGTTGAGAAATAGATCGACTGGACACTTCTCATACTCTTCTGTTGCTTCAGGATTCAATTTGAATATTTCAGTCCGAGCCGTTCCGCAAGTCTCACATGGCGATGAATTGTCTATTTCCTCTTCCCCGCAGTTGCTGCATACTAACATACTCACTAGAATATAGGGAAGCATATCTGTTTTTGTGCGGCCTCCCTCTTCACGAGTATTATGATTATAGGTCTCGATATCATAATAAAATGTAAAGGTGGGCTTACGTTTGGCGAAAGCATTATCTGTAGGCACCTTGATTTTCTTCATGAAACATTTATGGTTATCGCCTTCTATACCATACTTCTCGTCGCATACTCCACATTTAATATGCATACAGTCATGTCGGTGTTTGCCCTGTTTATCAGCTACTGTCTCATTATCGCACAAGGTACACACTTTAAGGTACTTGCAGGTGAGGTCTTTATGCAATTCAAGACAAGCTTCATTATAGAAATCCCGATTGCATTTATCACAATATATATATATAGATATATATATCGGTAAAGCTTTACATTTATAAGTTAAGCATTGTCCGCACCTGTATTCAGTACACTCGTTTTGTAAATGGTTAATTAAATGGTCGGTGAAGGAGTAGCACTGATGACAAAAAACTGGTCCCTTGATATTCTGAGGTTCTACACTACCTAAAGCTATCTTGATGGAATCTCCAGGAAAAGGGTAATAATAGTGGGTTTCTTCGGAGTCATATCCTATTACAAAAAGAGGTAGGTCCCTATTCTGTTCATGTGGTTTAAACACAACCTTGAGTTTGCCGTTCACATCTTTGGTTCTTACAAGTCAGTCCACACCGAGCTGTCTGGCCACTCCACTCCATGTAGATCCTGGGGATGGGCTACCTATTTTAGGCTCAGTCACCCTGGTTTTTTAGGTACATGATGGTGGAGCTTATAGCATGCAGCTATAGCCCTGAATCCACATCCTACACTGGTTCTTACACTCCTATTCTTGTTATTTATACCTAGCTGTACTTTATTAACATCTTTATGTTTAAAGTACACAGAAGAAGGGTCAATTGGTCCATTACCCTCCGGATTGTGACATATCTGGACATCTACATTGAATTCATCCAACATGGCTTGGTCACCAGACTGAAAGAGTTCTAGAAAACGATCCGACAGATACTGCGCGAGATTTGGTCGAGATATCTCTTCATGAGGAATACGGATGTGGAATTGCCCTCCATTCCTATCCGTAAAAAGGAAACCTGCCCTAAGGGTATATTCCCGATATGTCACTACGCTTCTTACTTGTTCTATCACGTTGTGAATGACAGCTACTAACACGTCGTTGATGTCTCGAGTACCGTTAAAGATCCGTCTGGTATCGATACGTACTCTGTAGCGGTGCTGGTCGATAATCCCTGAATTACGCGTAGATCCTTCACGTGTTACCTTCAACAACTCTGTAGAGAAAGGTGCAGGTGGTTCATCAACCTCCTCCTCCTCATCGTCATGAAACACCTCAACACGTGAAGGACCCGCAACAGCCCCGTCATCTACAATCCGTCCAGGATGCCCTTTCTGTTTCTGTTTTTTCTGGAAAAAGAATGAAAATTCATAAACAAATGTGTAACATGCTATTATGTACCAATATTTTTTCAGTAATATTTTTCAGTAATATATAGAATAATTAGATTGTAACTTACCGACGATGTCGAAGTTGGGATATTCGCATCAGATAAGGGGGAGGGGGCATCTTCACGTGTAGCTGGAGATTCAGTGGATTCGCCAGTATTTAAGGCTTGCTGATTACGGGCAGGCACTCCAGATGATTTCTGTTGAAAGGTGAAAAAGAACGTGTAAGCTAATTGTAGACTGTTATAGGTGTAATATATACGTATTCCAGAATTTGAAATATGCTTACCTTTCCTTGTTTTTTCGACCCAGCGGTGAGAGGTGTAGAATGACTTGAGGAATCACGGCCTGTACGATCTGAATTGGATTTGCCAGCTACTACACCACGACCTGTGAACCGTTACGGTTTTGGGCATCAGCGATACGACGAAGTCTGCGCCGTTCATATTTGGAGATTAACCTCTTCTTATTAGGACTGTTGGGTTTCCTACGTGTAATCTATAGACGGGAGAAAACATGTATGTAAATATAAAAAACTAAATGTAGATTGTTATAGAACAGCTATAGAGATATGTAGGGAAATCATGTATTGAAATACACATACCATTCCTTGATTTCCTTCGGTGCTGGTTCGGTTTGTAGAAATACATCCTCCACCAAGCTGTGCGTCACCTGCTTCTTCAGCGACACTGGTTGATGCTTCGGAATTGGCTCGTTCAGCATTATTACGTTGAAGCTTACGACGTTCGAGCTTGGATATCAGTCTTCTCTTAACAGGACTAATTGCATTCCGTCCACCTCTGACTTTATTGACACATTGACCCTTGGTTGGACACTGTAATGAAATAGCAGTATAAGTATATATTTATATATATAAAAGAATATCTATTGTAATAACGGTTATGAATATAATAACGCTTAAGAAACTTACTCTATGTTGAATCCTATTTTCAGTAGCTTGAGGATTAAGAAATAAGTTCATCTCTCTCTCAGTTTCAAGTAGAGCTCGCACACATTCCTCATCATTATCCGTGGATATATCAAGATCAACTTCACTAGTGTTCACTGTTTCAAGTCGTCGAGGTATTTCGTTCTCGGTCTGCCTAACCACCTTACGCTGCAAATAAAGATGAATATATATATATATATATATATATATATATATATATATATATATATATATATATATTATATAATAATTTAACGTTACTTACCCTTTGCAAGGCTGGGATGTATTCTGTCTTCGTTCATCATCAGCCTCGACTGCCTTTTCATAGGTGCACCGCCTCCACTAATCTCAACCTTCGGCTATCTACGAGCATGGCCTTCTGATTCATGTTCATCTCCACTGAAAGCAATGTTTTAATCCTCGTTTTGATTAGTTCCCAGACATATTTTCGTTTTTTCTTCTTCTCAATTCTTTCCAAATAGCGTAAACACTGAAAACAGAAAATGTGTATATATACATATGCTTAATTAAATAAATTAATATATTATTAATATTTTGAACACATATATATATATATATATATAGATAAATATATATATGTTATATATATATATATATATGTATATATATATATATATATATATATATATATATATATATAAACATTATTACATTGGAGCGTATGTAATTCACAGCCAATACGATGCAACCCCTGAAACACACTGAATAAATTTACCTTGACACCTAGGTTTTTTATACGTTACATTTTAGCCCTGAGGGCGTGTATTTTAAGCCTAATAGGTAACCCCCTGTACAGGAATGCTCGTAAAGGTTAACTAGTA
This sequence comes from Trachelipus rathkii, assembly GCA_015478945.1. NCBI lineage: Eukaryota > Metazoa > Arthropoda > Malacostraca > Isopoda > Trachelipodidae > Trachelipus > Trachelipus rathkii. The sequence continues at coordinate 65,332 of JABUQX010070527.1, read as the reverse complement.
CTCTTTAAAGTTTACATATGTATTTCAAATGAGGAACAATGTCTGCAAATTCAATATATATATATACAGTGGAAATTTACACGCCATATAGTTTTCTTTTTAAATAAATGGAATACGATGAGGAATCATACACTGAAACGCAATTATAAAAATATTCTTTATTGAGTAAAATTACATCATTTTTAGAATTTCCTGAACAATAATAAAATCGTTGAGTATTGGGTTTTTAGCTGAGAATACATTAACGAGATCTTCAAGAGGGCGATTTTTAAGTAATCCTTGTAAAAAGTAAACGGCATAGAGCCCACATAGCTGTGTGACGAGTATGATTGTATCGGGGACGTTAAGGTTTTCATATAGCTTGAATTATTGTTTCTTAGGAATTGTTTTATATAAGGTGCTGAATATATATTCGATTGATGCAGGGAATCAACTAGAATCATACAGTTTTCATCAAGTTTGTATACTACAGCCCAATGACCCTGAGTAGTTTCCCATCTAGGTGAAGTGTTAAATATCAACCCTTCGTTTACTCTTATTTTTATATCTTTTAATTCATTACTGGCGTACGTATGCTTGAAACCCCTTACTGATGTCAGTAATACGCCAAGTTCGGTCTCGTTCATGTTTACCCGGTTAGAAGCACGTTTCTAACTCTGTCTAGTTCAACGAGACTCTGGTATTCCATATAAACCAAGACTGAAACAGGAACCTGTAAGCTCGATGCAAAATTTAAATTCAACCCTAATGATCCACTCGTTACAGCGCTTAAATGAGTAGAGGCAGACGAAGAAAGATCGGGCGTTAGTTCATAAGCATATAAATTAGAATTGTCAACGTAATCTTGTAGTGTAATTCCCGTTCCTGAATCACTACACTGCACAGTTTGAGCTATCAGATCGTAGAAAGGCCGAGAGCACAACGACTCATAGGGAATGGCGCTATAAGACGTTTCGTAATCCCTACCGTGTGAATGCCCATCGATTTGAAGACTGATCCGTTTTAAATTGAAATGTTGGAATTTAAAGGTTGGCTTTTTATACTTGCCTGTTACAGCTGTATGCTCAAGCATACCTACTACAACTTTCAAAGGTGGCGTTAACAATGTTGGGGATATTAATATTTGATAAACCAGGTGTAAAGTTAAAAATCTTTGTCTCCACTCGTATCAATGGGTACTTTGCGGTTGAGGAAAGAAGTGATTTTTCAATTTCAAGATGTCTGTTAGCTGTGAGTTTCACTTTGCGTACATAAATATAGGTCTCCAACAATTTGAAAATTGGTGATGGTGGAGTACTCGTCGCACCGCTTTTAGTGCTTACTTTCAATGCAAACTGTGGTGCAGCCCTAGTCAATTTCAACTTAAGTTCCACACCTGGGAGTAGAAGTCGTTCCTGATTGTAGATCCCCCATTAGTCGGCCGTAAAATTCGTAGGTGTTACTTGGAGATTTCGCTGCCCTGTCAATATGCTTATCTACATCTTTAAAGCTGTAGAACCCACAGGACTGCAGGTGGGATTGTTTCGCATCTTCACTAAAGTTTAAAAGATTGTTAATGTAACATTTGTAAGGGTATAAGGCTGTAGCTGAATTAACAGGTGTTTCATTAAGGAATATTTCCAGCTGGCTGAAAGCGGTATACAAGAAGTTACTCTCAGTGTAAACGACATGATCATCGGATGTAGGTAGGTCGCTTCCGTCTTCTGATAAAAGTTTCACTTTCAAGTATAAATGGATGTCACAGGGATCGATGTAAAAGTCCCCCGATCCAGTTACTATAAACTCTAAAGGTGCATCGCTATTGGTAATCGAGTGAGTGGGATTGATAGATACGTAATTGCTATTAAGCAGACTCACTTGAGTTGGCGGAACATTAAAAAGATTTAATTCTGATTTACAACAGCCATCAGACGCACTGGTTAAGAAATGCATCCTGTCGGTTCAAAAGCTTGCCTAAGAATGAATAGAATATAACATCACACCTCTTATATACTCTACCTAGATAAGGTTATATATATATTCTGATGAGCCCACAGTTCCATTGTAACCTTTAGGCGAGTAAGAAGTGTTATCGAACCTTCGTGTAAAGAACCTTGCTATTTTACTGTGTTCATCATGGTTAGAGCTAGCCGTTTCATCTCTGTACAGGACATTGTACAGTGGGAGGAAATTCTTCCAGCCTATGGAGTTTCAATTGTTTATAAAAGAAGACCCGAAGGTAGTGAATTTTACACGTGTACTAGCTTCCGTACAAACTATAGTAACCAAAGGGTATTTATGAATACAGAAGAACTACTTAATGTATGTTTACAGGCCGAAACATTCATTTCGCAGTGCCGTAATCCATCGGTCAGTTTATTCGGGACAAAAGTAGTTATCTCCCAGAGTGTAACGAGGAAACCTAAACAACTCACTATCGAGTTTTCAAAGAAACATAACATAATCAGAATGGAGGTCCGAGTATGGAGAGCGTATAACTCGTGTACATTTAAACGCACCCGTTACGGATTCTTTATTACAGGAAAACAACAGTTGAAGTATATGACCAAGATTCGCAAGAGGGTATTATTACAGAGTGCAAGGGCTGACATGTTGAGTAATCACGTAAATACGGCACATTATATGTTGTATGAGGAATACTACACATTTAAGAAAATGTTTTCGGATAACTCTGAAGATATTATTGAATACTTCTTGAGATCCATAGACATGTATAAATTTATTTCAATGTTTAAAAAACAATGGTGTGATTCTATTTACACCGATGGGCCAGAAAATAAACATGCTATGATTTCTATACGTGATCTTTTCACATATATATTAGGAGATGGTGTGCATGTACTAAGAGAATACCTATTGGAAAACGACCTGAACGAGTGGCATATTTGTAAAGCTTTCGAAAGAGTAAGTTTGAAATAACCGTAGAACGTACCATTAGGGTAACGTATAAATATATTTAAAGAAATCTATGTATACTACATTCTTACTGAACTAACAGATGTCAATCATGGAGGACGTGTATAAATTCATGTTCCGTACACCTGCAACATGTCTTATAGCCGGTCCAACTGGATGCGGAAAAACATTTGCAATACTAAGATTATTAAGTGAATTAGAGATATTTGAAGACCCACCTGTGAAAATAATATGGTGTTATAACGTATTTCAAGCAAAGTTTAACGAATATAAAAACCTTATTCATTTTCATGAAGGCATCTATGACGTAAAATCGTTAGAGAACATAAAAGGACATAAGGTAATAATATTGGACGATCTCATGCACAAGGTGAGAATATTGAGATAGCAGAAACATTTACAGTTTATTCTCACCATCTAAATATCTCAGTGTTCTTTATTACACAGAACATTTTTCATCAAAGTAAACATATGCGTAGTATCTCATTGAATACTCAGTACTTGATTCTTTTCGGACAGAGACGCGACATGAGTCAGATCAACGTGCTAGCCAGTCAAATGTTCCCCCTTCAAAGGAAAGAGTTCTTAAAAGTATATAAAGAGGTTACTTCGATCCCCCACGGTTATTTGAACTTCACCCTAAAAACACATACAGAGTGTTACTCCGCACAAACATTCTACCTTCCGAAATCGAAACTGTTTATATTCCTGAATAATGTTGATAAAGAAATATTTACCGTTGATGAAAAATTATAAGAAACTTAGTAAAAAAGAAAAAGAGAAATTACTAAAAAACACTGCATTTGTAAACTGTATATGCGAGGTCTGCTTAAATATGGTAAAACAGGTCATTCCATTGAAAACTAGTCAGAAGGTGAGGTTACGTCGTCACAGCAACATCATTCGTAAACTTATCCGTAAAGTTAAGACGAATAAGAATTTAAAGCATAAAAAGAAACTGTTACAACAGGGGGGAGGGGTTTTCCTTTCTATTACTTTTCTCCGTAGTTGGGCCCTTGTTGTCTAAACTGCTAACAGGAAATCACACGTAAGAATGAAGAAGGCTGTAGTAATTCCATTCGACCAATATACAAAGTTACAGGATAATTCTCTGGCTATTCCTCAACCTCTTCCCGAAACACTACTCGATCCGCGAGTTGAACAAATACGTATTTTTGAAAAGGAATTAGCAGAAATATTAACTTCAAAAGTTAATGTAGACACGAAAAGGATGAAATATCAGGAAATATTACAAAAATTATTAGAAGTCAAAGACAAGTATACAGGAATGCATCCTGTTTCAAATGAAGTTTCACAAAGGGACTATGAAAGAAAGGATTTTAAAAAGGTTTTAGAAAACAGCTTGCCACCTACATTGAAGAATAAAGGAAACGCATTATATGATACTTTAAAAGATCAACTAAATTGGAACGAATTGGGTCAGATTGTAGTTAACGATCAACCCCTTCAAGGGTCAAATATAGTAGACTTGGTCTCAGACTTAGCTCGGGATTGGAAAAAGAAGCCTATTCCAGGATGGTATATCATTAAACGCGAGTTACAGAGTATTAATTTCCCTCGGAGCTTAATTCATAATAAGCAGAGGCTACAGGATTGGGATAATCAATCATCGGATTCCGAACCTGTAGGGACTGATGAACGACCTTACAAGGGAATATTACATCGTAAGAGCAAAACAATAAGTAGTCCACAAGTGATAAGAAAAAAGCGAAATGAATTAGCGCGAAACTGGTTAAGAATGTAATATACATTACGACATTTGAATACAAAGATACAAATGTGTCACTCTCATCATAAAATATGCAGAAACAGAATCGTGCAAGGATATACAGGAATACACAGGCTCATTCTTGTATATACAAGAACGACGTTAACTCAATTAGGCCTAAAAGTGTAACTCCGCCTCTTATGTTTCACCATCATAACTCTTAAGCCTAATCAGATGATTGGTTGAGGGAACGTAAGACAGTAAAAGGGGGCTAGATAAGCTCCGCCCACCTCTTATTCATGTATATAAACCCCACGCTCACTCTAAATCACCATATATTTGTATTCCCGCCTTCCTATGGTTAGTAGTTGTGTTACAACCAAAATGACGTGTCTAGTAAGAAATATCACGGTCAGTGAGCTAACGTCTTGGTCTGTGGTGCATCAGCATTGCTCTATTATCCTGCGTTTTAGACGAAGACCATCAGGTGACCGTTACATCACCTGCTTATCCCCCCTGCCAACTTATAACAAACCTTTATTCATCTCTGTAGAAAGTCTCAGCATCATCATGGAAGCTGTTTCGGATTGGGTAGCCAAAGACTACATGAACCTCAGTTTGTTAAATGAATGGGCATTATCTGTATCACAGGGTGGTCCTGACGATCACAAACGTTTAACCTTGGTTTTTTCCTTACATGAAAACATTCCAAGGGTACATATAGGCTGTTGGCTTCGACGTAATGCATCATCTGTTTTCTCATCAAGTGCACATGCCGTAACAATAAGTGGTAAAGAAGACATCGAGTTGTTCCTAAAGATGAACGAAGAATTCCTACATAGATTAGAAGATACGAATACCTTGGAGGACCTCATACACACAGCGTATCGATTGGTTTACGGTATCTATAGTGATAGTTTTATGTTTAACTCTAACAACGTTGCTAAGATGATGGAGGTTGTAGACCTTAGTCGTTTTACTCATGTATGGAACGAGGAAATGGCCGGTGAACGATGTAAAAATCATACTCTGAAGATTTCAGCTGCAGAAAAGTACTCCGTCAATACCATTGGGAGAACCCGCAGGTATTGCAACAACGAGCATCAGCCATATACCCAAACCCACAAAGTAATTATTATTACTGTAAATACATTACATCTGTGTAAAATAACTGTGAAGTAACAAATGTTTTTTGTTACGTGCATTTCCTTATCCTTTTCATTTTTTGGTCCTTCTATTACAAATTTATTTATTATTTTTACTTCATTTAAATTTCATTTATTTTATTTTTATTTAATTTATTTATTATTTTATTTATTTATTATTTTTATTATATTATGTTAGATATATATATTATATGTTGTTGGTTGTTATATATATTATTATTATTATTATATTATTATTAAGCATATTATATATATTATATATATATATATATTATATGGTTGTTATATGATATGAGATGAAGCATGATATTAAGGTACATATACATATATACATATTCCGCTTATGTGTTGGGTCAGTAGCTGACATGGCAGCAAAGGAGGTAGTTGATAACATACTAACTCTGAGGGAACCTGGTTTTAGGTTCAACAGGTTTGCTTTTAAGGCATCCTAATATTGAGAAAAAAATATTAAAATATTTAGAGGGTGAAGAGGCATTTACTTACATATTCTTTAAGAAAAAAAAATTTCCTACACGGAAGTTACCATAGCAGCAGGCTCGATGTAGTGTGTGGCAGCAATTGATTTAATGAAACATTGTAAATATAGTTCTTATACGATGGGTTTCGAATACGTGCTTTACTATTGATGTATACTCTAGATACCTGTGGTTGAAACCCTTAAAAGATAAAAGATCAGCCACAGTTGCCGCTGCAGTACTTGAAATTATAGAGGATGAGAGGAGAACCCCTAAATCATTTTGGACAGATTCAGGAATGGAGTTCAAGGGTAGCGGGTTTCAGGAGTTGCTCTGGGAGTATGGTATAAGTTATTACAATACACTTCCCGGTAAACAGCGGCTATAGCTGAAAGAGCCCAGCGTACTATTAAAGAGTGCATGCATAGTATTTACTAAGATGAACACTCAAATATACATATACTGGACGATCGCTTGCCTTATAACAGGTCTTTACCATAGAACTATAAATAACTCCCTTTAGAAATGTCAAACGAGAGGTTATACGTCGTATAGGGATGAAAAAGAAAAACAAAATAAAAGATAATTCAGGAATAAAGGCAAACGATTATGTAAGAGTATCTCGAACAGCAGAAAGATTCAGAAAGGGTTATGAAGCCGGGTGGACTACGGAAGTTTTTAAAGTTCACAATATCCGACCGCTAAGCCGCGACAGTTTAAAGCTATATTATCTGGAGGATTTAGATGGTGAAAAAATAAAAGGAGGGTTCTATAAACAAGAAATACAAAAAGTCAGGTTCAATCCTGCAACTCACGAATATAAAATTGAAAAAATATTAGGTACAAAAGGCAAAGGAAAAAATAAACAGGTACTGGTGAAATGGCGAGGGTATCCTGTTAAGTTTAATACTTATATAAAAGCAAGCGAAGTTAAGAATCATTAATCAGTTGATATTATAATCATGGAGAGGTTAGATCACTTTTATTTAACTCTACCATCTTCAGCATCCATGGATTTACATCCTGATAATAATCTCGCTGATTTCACAACTGAACTAGTTAACCATGTTTACCTTGATCGGCCAGAGTATGAAGTGGGATTATGTGAAATGATATTAAATACGGACATAGAAAATTTACCACCTGCTCTATTCTGGATGACAGTGTACAGAAGTGTAGAATGTGTTGAAACTATATTACAAGTGGAAGGTACCCGTTTTCTGAAAAGGACTACAACTGCCAAGAAGGTAAATACGGATACATTTGCTACAAAAGAATACTTCATTGAAGAATTTGCTCTGCGAAAAGCATATTTTAAGGCAGTACCTGCTATTTTCAGTCATTTAAACGAACTCTTTGATACGAGTATCATGTGTAAGGATTTGGTGTACAAAACTGATATGCGAGCCAATGAAGATAAAGTAATAATATCTTTAAGATCAAAAGCAAGTGTAAATCTGCGAGACCGTACCATGTTTTTTCTAGAGCGATCACAATGGCAGAGAAAACATATTCGTAGACGTGATGCCGAGTTGGATATACTTC
>JABUQX010070527.1:42500-52500 GCA_015478945.1 Trachelipus rathkii | reverse complement strand
GTGGCAGCGGTGTAGGGGTGTAGGTAGAATATGGTGGATGCCAGAAAGCAGGTGGTAGGTGAAGGCCAGATGCTAGGTGCAGGTGAAGGCTGGTGGATCTGATGGCTGGGTGATGTAGGGTGCAGGCAGGTGCAGGGTGTAGGTGAAGGCTGGGTGATGCTAGGTGCAGGTGAAGGCTGGGTGGAGGCTAAGTGGGTGGAGGCTAGGTGTTGGTGCAGGTGTAGGTGTAGGTGAAGGCTGGGTGGAGGCTAGGCGTAGGTGGTGAAGGCTACGCGGCGGGCGGGAAACGCGACGGCCCAGGGCGCGGTGGTATGGCAAAACGCCACGAGCGGGCGGGCGGCTTGCGGCGCACGCTGCGGCGGGATACGCGAGACGGTGGGACGGCTGGATTGACGGTCGCACCTGCGGGTGCCCAGGATTTGAACCAAAGGTTCACGCGGGCGGGTCGCACCTGCAAGGGGCCAGGATCAAGGTTAAGACATCACAAAAGGGCTAAGCCCTAAAGACACATTTAAAACTACCGTGGGCAAAAATTGCCCACGGTCGAAAATTAGAGGGGTAAAAATAGGGGCACACGCATAACGAAGGCGTTAACGCAAATTAGCCGTATAGCACCCTTTCTTCAGCAAGTGCCAAAATTACGGCTGCCAAAAAATAGGGCTGCCAGAAAATTAGGGTTGCCAAAAACTCGTGGGCATAAAATGACCCATGGAAGACCAAAGGGTTATCGAAAATTTGGCCTAAAAAGGTCTAGGCCCAAAAAGGTCTAGGCCAAAAAAGGTCAAAAAAAGGTCTAGGCCAAAAAAGGTCTAGGCCCAAAAAGGTCTAGGCCCAAAAAGGTCTAGGCCCAAAAAAGGTCAAGGCCCAAAAAAGGTCAAGCCCAAAAAAGGTCAAAAAGGTAAAAAAATGGGCTCAAAATACCTCAGGTAGGTTCGTGAAAACTGACCAACACTATGAAATGAAATTAAAGAATAATGAAGATATATTAAATTGTTATGTTATCAGTAGAGCTGGCAAAGCAACTAGTAAAAAATATAATAAATGTTATAACATACGAAATTTGAATACAAATAGAATATATGATATAGATTTAAAAGAATTTGAAAAAATATATGAATTAGATGTAATTGAAAATGAAGAAAATAGTGAAGAAGAATCATTGAATGCAGGCGAGGAAATAGATGAAGTGGATAGTGAAGATGAAGATGAGGAAGTAAATCAGAGTTATTATAATCATTCTAATGAAGAAATTAAACAAGCTAAAATAGCAGAAATAGAAAATTGGAAGAAGAACATGGTTTTTGAAGAAGTAACTGATAAAGGTGAAAGAGCAATTAATGTAAGATGGGTAATTAGTGAAAAATTATTACAGAATAACAAGAAAAAATTTAAAGCTAGATTGGTAGCTAAAGGATATGAAGAAACAGTGGAAGAAAAAACAGATGCACCAACTGTTTCATCTGAAGCAATGAAAATGATACTAACTATAGCTCAGGAAAAGAAATGGAAAATAAATGCTATGGATATCTCAGCAGCATACTTGCAAGGAGATATAATAACAAGAAAAGTATATCTAAAACCACCACCAGAATTTGATAATGGTAAACTATGGAAATTGAATAAAACCGTATATGGTTTACAAGATGCTGCTATGATGTGGTATTTATCATTGAAAAGACAATTACTTAAGTTAGGTCTAAGACAAAGTAAAATGGAACCTACACTATTTATAAAGAAAGATTCAAATAATATCGAAGGATTATTATGTACACATGTAGATGATATTTTATGGGTAGGAAGTAAAAAATTTGAAAGCAATATAATAAACAAATTAAAAAACATTTTTGAAATAGGAGAAAGTAGTTCAGAATCATTTAAATATTTAGGAGTTCAATTATGTCAGAAAGAAAACATGATAATGATGGAGCAAAATAGTTACTGGGAGAAGATTAAAATTAATGAAATAAAAACAAAAGAAAATAGAAAACTTAATATAAGAGAAGTAAAAGAATACCAGCAATTAATAGGAAAACTAAATTGGATGGCAAGAAATACAAGACCAGATTTATCTTATATAGTTAGTAAAATGAGTAAAGGAGAAAAAGAACTGTGTATGAAAGATTATAAAGAACTACATAGATTGATAAAAAAATACAGAAATGAATTAAATATCATACAAATAAATAATGATAAAATTGAGAAATTCATAACATATTGTGATTCATCATTTGCTAACAGAGAAGGAGATAAAACACAACTGGGATGTATAATTTTTGCTGTAGATAAAAAAGGAAAAATGATACCCATAATGTGGAAATCAAATAAATCAAAGAAAGTTAACCATTCAGTTATACAAGCAGAGGCAAATAGTTTGCTTGAAGGTATAGAACAATCGTTGTACATACAAAGAATGTGGGAAGAAATCACAAATAAGAACATACCTTTAATTTTGAGAACCGATAGTAAGACACTTGTAGATACTCTAATGTCAGAAAGACAATCAAAAATTAAAAGTATGAGAATTATAATATCAGCAATAAGAGAATATTTAGATAATCAAGAAATACAAAAAATAGAATGGGTGAATAGTAATGATCAATTTGCTGATATATTCACCAAAGAATTACATAATAAAAAAAATGAAAACCAAAGGAGTGAAGAATGAATATGAGAATGGAACAGCAAATAAGAACTTCTTCAAATGTAAGATGACTAAAAACAAATTTGAAGAAGCAGAGAGGGGGAAGAATGATAAATGCATTTAATCATTTTTCTCCTTTTCAGTAATTATATACAGATGTAAACTATAGAAAAGAAATTATTAGTATATATATATAATATTTGTTTATAATTTATAAAAAAGTAAAATAAGATTAACATATAATAAAGAAATAATATTTAAACAATATTAAGAATATACAACAACAAAGGAATAAAAGATTAAAAAAGGACAAAAGGAAAATACAAGAATTGATGAAAATGTCATATAACCAAAATAGACAACACTCAAAAATCAACCTGAGACAACAGAAAGGGGAACATCTTTAACTCTACTAAAAAAGGTAACTAAAAATTACTTCACTTTAAACATATATATATATATATATATATATATATATATATATATATATATAGTATATATATATATATATATATATATATATATATATATATATATATATATATATATATATATAGAGTATATATCTTTATATTTATATATATATATATATATATATATATATATATATATATATATATATAAAAATATATGTAGGGGCGTGTTATGCCGTGAAAATTCATAAAATGAGGAATGAACTTATGAACGTATTAGAGAGTTGTGTGGTGAAGAAAAAGGGTAAATGGAAAAGAATAATGAAAGTACTTTGATATGGTTTGGTCATGTGGAAAGGAAGGATGACAGTCGGTTGGTTAAGAGGATGTATAGTGGTGAGTGTGCTGGGAATCGACCGGCTGGGAGACTGAAGAAAAAGTGGATTGAGTCAATAAAGGAATGCTTGGAGGAGAGAAGCAAGGTGCATAATTTAGTGAATGGCGGGGTTTTGTGAGCGGGTATGGTTGTGGCCCACCTGGGCCAAGGGATGAACCCTACATTGACGAGATGCCTTAGTGAGAGTCCGTCGCGGTCCAGTGAAGCTCTAGGGTGGATTTTCTGACTTAGACGAGTTCTCACTAAAAGGTGGAAAGAATGCGTCGAGTGACTTAAGGGCTGTAGCTAAGAAGAAGGTGCATTTATAAGTGATAGAGGATGGGTAGGTCAAATCTTCACATTGAAACAAATGATTGGAAAAATGAGAGAAGAAGAAGAATAAATTGTATTTAGGTTTTATGGACTTGCAACAGGCGTATGACAGGATTAATAGGGTAACTCTGTAGCAGGTGTTAGTGATATAAGGTGTTGGTGGTGTGCGTCTGAATTGAATAAAAAGTGTATGTCGATATTGAAGCGTGTGTAAGAATAAATGGAGTTAAAACTGAATGGTTTAATAATATTAGTGGATTGAGGCAGGAATGTATGTCTCCTTGTCAAATTAATTTCTGTATCGATGTGGTGATGAAAGAATTAGAGGTAGGGGTGGTAAAGGAAGGTGTTAAACTGATAGCGAATGGAAAAATGTGGAGGATACCCTGCTTATTGTACGCGGATGATTTGATTTTTGTGTAGGTGAGGTATTGGAATAAGTGAGTTTAAATATTTAGGATATATGTTGAATGAAAGGAAACGGAAGATGTTGAGTGCAGTAGGAAAGTTGTGAATGGTAGGAATGTGGCTGGTGTAATTAAATACTTGGCGAATACAAATGGACTAAATCTTGAGAGCGCTAGGGTTCTACATGAGCGTATGTTGTTACCGATGTTAATATATAGGAGTGAAACTATGGTGTGGAATATGTGGTATAGATCTAAGGGCGAATTAGGTGTGAGAAGTATTGATAAAATGAGATATGAACGTGTTAGGGAATTATGTGGTGTGAAGAAGGGCGTAAATGAGAGAATAAACCAGAGTGTAGTAAGATGGTTTGGTCATATGGAAAGGATGGATAATAGTCAGTTTGTTAAGCGGATGTATTGGGGTTAGTGTGCTGGGAATCGACCGTCTGGGAGACCGAAGAAAAAGTGGATTGAGTCAGTAAAGAAATGTCTGGTGGAAAGGAATTTGAGTGTGGCAGAGGCGAGAAGAAAGGTTCAGAATAGGAGTGAATGGTGGGGTTTTGTGAGGGGTATGATTCTGGGCCTGACCAAGGGATAATCCCCACATTGACGAGATACCACAGTGAGGGTCCGTCGCAGTCTTGTGAAGCCTAGGGCGGTTTTTATTTTACTGTACGAATTCTGTCTTAAGGGTATGGAGGGATGGTAGGCTTTCCTTTCAACTTCCGTCATGTTCTTCTACTAATTTTCTGTTTCCGGTGTATGTTGTGCACCTCACCCCTAATCTGGGGAAAGGAGGAGATTATATATATATATATATATATATATATATATATATATATATTGTTATATTATAGATATAAATATATATATATATATATATATATATATATATATATATATATATATATATATATATATATATATATATATATATATATATATATATATAATATATTTACAATTTTTAATTTTCATGGTATAAATTAATATTTTATGCTCATAAATTTATCCCCTTCAATTTATAAGTAATAGAGATATAATAAATGTTAAATGCGTGAGGAATGAATATCAAATTCCACCTAAAATTAGCACGATTTAATAATATTTATTCCTAATTCTTTTGTCTTGTCAATTTGCCTTGTTTACAGTGTTAAAGTATAGTTTTTTTATTGTTTATTTATCGTAAGCGACTTGAAGAGATGTTTTTCAAGACTGTTGCTGTTGATATGCCAATTGAAAAATTCATCTTTCTTTTTTTTTCTTTCTTTTTTTAACCAGGTCACTCCAATGGTAATTTGCTTGATGGGGAAAAAGCAGTTAACAATGGAGCATCTTTTATTACTCATCTTTTTAATGCAATGTTGCCAGTAAGTTTTATAATTTAGTTTTTGCTTGTTATTTACTGTCATTTGTAAATTTGAAGTTTAATCCCTGTAGTTTTGAATGATGAAAAAAAATTTAATTATTCGCATAAACAAATAACCATCCGTGACGTGGTTATAACTTTCCGTACACATTCGTGTGCTTTAGGCACTAAAATCTTTAAAGGTCAAAGTTGTTGCCAGTGCCAGTGAACTTATGTGGAAAACGGCATCCTTGCACATTCGTGTCTTTTCCATTGTACCTAAGAAATGTGTTTTGAGTGTTTTAAGTATTATTAGTTTTCGTTAGTTCGCAAAAAGGAAAGTTTAGCGATGAGTTTACAGGTTTTTAATTTAGATACGTGAGGTTTTAATCCATATGTTTTAATTTTATTTTCCTTTATTGATTAAATAATTATAAACCCATGAATTAATTTAAATTAATGAATTAATTTAATAAATTAATTTCTGTTATTTTTAGACCATCTCTTTACTTCTTTTTCATTTTTTTTCCTTTTGCAGTTCCATCACAGAGATCCAGGATTAGTTGGACTGCTTACTAGTCAATACATTCCCCAACCCATATATTATGGGATTATTGCTGACGGTATTCACACACACCCAGCTGCCTTAAGAATAGCTCATCGAACTCTCTCGAAAGGTTATTATTATTATTATTATTATTATTATTATTATTATTATTATTATTATTATTATTATTAGTATTAGTATTATTATTATTATTATTCTTTCTTTCTTTATCTTCCTCTTTGCCCCAAGACTGGGGTGGGGGTAAGGTGCGTGTCATGCATCGGAAAAGAAAGCAGTAGAAGAATATGACAGTCGAAAGGTGCCCAGCCTTACCGCCTCTGGTAGCTAGTTAATTAGTGAGAACTGTCATAGACAGAAAATCCACCCTAGAGCATCATGCACCAGACGACCCTCACTGCGTGCAGAAATCGTCAAATGTAAGGGTTCATCCGCCCAGGCCAAAACTATGCCCCCCATACAAAAACCCCGCCATTCACCTATTGCACCTTATTCTGCCTCTGCCAAACCCTCACATTTCCTTCCTTCAGACATTCTCTCGCTCACCGACTCAATCCACTTTCTCTTTTCGGTCTCCCAGCCGGTCGGTTCCTAACACACTCATACGCTTAACCAACCGACCATCATTCATCCTTTCCACATCACCCAACCATCTCAACATACTTTCATTTATTCTCTCATTTACCCTTTCTTCACACCACACAGATCTCTAATACCAAAGCTCATTCTCATTTTATTAATTTTCTCACACCTAGCATGCCCCTAAGATTGTCCATCTGAACACATTGAACTTTATCTATACTTATTCCAGACCAGTCTCACTACTATGCTTAGACAGCACAGAACAACATACCCTCGGTAAGACTCCTAGCGCACCTAAGACTTGGTCCTTTTATATTCACCTCACCAGATTTAATTCATTGCACCAGCAACCTTCCTGCCATTCCCAACTCCTTTCTTACTACACTCAGCATCATCCTCTCCGCTCCCTTCTCATCCAACACATACCCTAACATTTAAACTCAGACACTTATTCCAGCTGTTACACATCTAACATAACTTCACACTGAGGACCATCCTCACCACAACCATAACCTTACTTCTTATTCATGTTTACTTTCAAAACTCCCTCCTTTACACACCTCAAGTAAATCTTCACCACCCCCTCTCAAACTTTTTTCACAGATTCCTCCACACAGAACCAAATCATCTACACAGAACCAAATCATCCGGATATAATAGGGCACCCTTCACTCATCTCCATTCTCCATCATTCTAACAACATTTCCTGTCAATCATATTTTGAATTTTGTAATCCATCCTTATGCACAAATTGAATAACCAAGGGAGACATAACACAACCCTCTGCTGTCTCATCCGCTATTAACTTCAACCAATCACTGCACACACTATTTATTCTTACACACGCTTCACTATCGTCAAATATACTTTTGATTCCATTCAGAAGCCTGGTCACCAACATCGCCATATATATCAATAACACCTATAAAAGCTCCTTTATTAACTCTACGTTGCAACATAAACCCAAATACAATTTATTCTTCTTCTCCCATTTTCTCAATCATTTGTTTCCCAATGTAAAGATTTGATCCACACATCCTCTACCACCCTAAACACCTTGTTTTCACCAATCAGTTCTTCAGTCACTGACGCACTCTTTTCGACCAAAATACCAGCATATACCTTCCCTACAACACCAATAAACTTATTCCCCTATAATTTTACAGTTCCCCTTATTATCTCCTTTACCCTTGTATAAGGGCATCTATACTGCCTCCCTCCTCCAATCCCTTGGAACTATACCTCCATAAACGTTCTTTATTATGCAATAACTTTCAAATCCAATCACTACCATCTCACTCTGCTCCTGATCATCACCCGTAATTTCATCTGGCACTGCATAGATTTACCATTTTTCAACTTTTTCACTCTACCTATTATATCCTCCTTACTGATAACCTCATCCCCAAAATACCTATTCCTTCTTGCACCATCAAACCCACACACGTTCACCATCACCTCTTCATTACTGTAATGCTATGTAGATTTTCGAAGTGTTCTTTCCATACTCCTCCACATCCATTTCATCAGTTACAAAGCACCATCCCTCTTATTCATCATTCTAAGCATATTTCAATTTCATTCATACTCATTTAAATATTTTTTATATTGTAATTCATAATTTTAATTCATACTTTACATTTAATTTTTTAATTTAGTTAGCCTACGTGATCACCTTTTATTATTATTATTATTATTATTATTATTATTATTATTATTATTATTATTATTATTATTATTACTTGGTTGAAAAATTATTGTATTTAGATAATAAATTCTTAAAGTTATCGAATCAGGCTTTTATGGGAAGCAATTTAAGAGCATTTATGTTTATAAGTGTCTGGTCATTTGCCTTTGCAGCTTTATGCTAAAATTATTTACCTAAGTTGTAAAGATAAAAGTAGTAGTATTTTGAGCATTTATTAAAACTACTATTGTTATTTATAAACCTTCATTTTTACTGTGTGTTTTTTTTTATATTATCAGCAGTCAATTTTAGTAATAACATTGGCTAGATTTCGTTAGGTTAAATTACGACTTGTACACTAATAATATGTAAGTTTTTGTTCATTAATAGTTTGTAAATTTCATCTTTTGACAAAAAAAAAGGTAGGGTAAATATAACAATAGACATTATTTTATTAATTAAGATACAGATAGTAGAAATTTTTAAATAATAATTGTCTCTTGTAAACAAAACAGAGTAGCAGTAAAATGTTATGTTTAAACTTTAAAGGACCTATTGGAGGTAGTAGTGGTGGGGCGGTAGATTTTTGTGATGTCATAGGATCGGCTTCAGCCGGATATCCGGTCTTCCCTAAAAGCTCCGGCTCTAGCCAGATCATTTTGAAGATCCGGCTTCCAACCAGCTCGAGTTTTCTTTTAAAGCATTGAATATTTTACCTTAAAAATATGAATATTTTTCAATGTATTAGCTTGAAAAATATTTAACTTTTGACTTCCTATATAACTAGAGAATAGTAAATTGTAGCCGAACCCCAACCCAGCTGCCACTGCCCTTTTGGTAGCCCCTTCTGCTTGTCGTAAGAGACTACTAAAAAGGGCAATGGTAGCTGGGTGCATCTTTGCCCCCCCTACCCTCAGTTCTGAGGTATCAGGGAACAGCTGATGATGATGATGATATATAGCAGATGTATAATAATAATTGTGAGAATTGTTTTTGTTTCTTTTCTGATGGATGCTTTTAACAAATCTTACAGATTTTAATTTTTAAGATGTAAAAGAAAAAAAAAAAAAAAAAAACAAACTTGCATTTAAATGCATAGTAAATGAAATAATAAATAATGTCCAAAAATAAAGATCTCTAGATGTAAAAAAATTTTTTGGTGTTATCTGGCAGTGGTGAAAAAAAACTACAAAATTGAAAATTCTTTTTTTTTATTTTTTTTTTTTTTTTTACTCCATCCAATTTTTATGAACTTTTCAAAGTTGATAGAATTAAGCATGTTGCACAGCTTCTATTTAGGACACTTTCTATGTATCAAACCATTCGACCTTTAGGCACATTTTGCTTACTATACAAACTGGGCATGGTTTGTCAAGTGGTCAAATGTTTGAGCATGTCAAAAAATGCCCTAAATAAAAGTTCTGTAGCAGCTATTTCAATCTTTGAAAATTTCATAAAAACCAGATAAATGATAATATAATTAGCATATTTTCAATTTCGATGCACAAAATTTCGACCCTCTTCCGAATAGTGCGAAAAAAATTCTGCTCATTCAGTTAATCTTAATTTTTTTATTTAATGCGCATCTAATTTCTGTATGATTTTTAACCAGACGTCAAACTGTTTGGCATACATAAAAAATACT
>JABUQX010070527.1:27500-35000 GCA_015478945.1 Trachelipus rathkii | reverse complement strand
GATAAACAACCCCAAGAGCACAAAACTTTCACCTAAAAATCTGAATGACTGTTTTATTAAAAAAAATATAAAATTTAATAAAATATATAAAATTTTTTTTTATATATATATATATATATATATATATATATATATATATATATATATATATATATATATATATATATATATTAAAAGTTTTTTTTTTTTTTTTTTTTTAACTATATATATATATATATATATATATATATATATATATATATATATTATAATATTTTTATTTATATATATATATATATATATATATATATATATATATATATATATATATATATATATATATATATATATATATATATATATATATATATATATATATATATATATATATATAAAGTAATATATATATATATATATATATATATATATATATATATAATAATAATAATAATAATAAAAAGATTTTGAGAGTGATTTTGAAAATCCTTTAAATGCTGAGGTGATTTGAGTGATTTTGATCATATCACCGACTAAAGGTGATTTGAGTTTTGATTTTAAAATCACTGTTTTGGAGTGATTTTGATTTTGACTACCAATGAAGTCAGATTTTGCCCACCTCTCTGTATAATATATTAATAAAAAAATATATATTAGAGTTAGAGGTTATATATATATATATATAGCGAGTTATATATATATATATATAAATTTGGTTACATATTTATATTTACATATATGAAGAACAGATATTGTTATATATATATATATATACCGTATATATATATATATATATATATATATATTATATATATATATATATATATATATATATATATATATATATATATATATATATATATTACATATATATATATATATATATATATATATAATATATATATATATACTGTATATATATTACATATATATTATTATTATTATTGTTGTTATTATTATATATTATATTATTATATAGTTACATATATATTAATAGTTAGTTATATATATATATATATATTTATATATATATATATATATGTATTGTATATATTATTATTAGTTATTATATAGAGTTATACTGGTTATTATTGCTATTATATATATATATATATATATATATATATAGCATATATATATATATATATATATATATATAAGGTTACATATATATATCTATATCTCCAATTGATCTGTATTCTGCTAATAAATAATTTTCAATAAATATTTTAATTTTTGATGAATTTGTTTGATTGAACTTAGTTATTTTAAACTGATAAGTGCTTGAAAACTTAATACAACGGGAGAATTTTTACTTAGAAGTACCCAATTACCCTGGAATTTTGTGGTATGGCGCCCTGCATTAACAATGGTAAGCTACCAAAATTTTAACAATAGGTTCTTTGCTTATTTATAAAAGTTAATTGTTGATTCGTTTTCATAGTTAATCAAATAAACAAAAAAGTATTACTAGTTCAATTTACTAAGAAAAAGAAAATTAAACTATTGATCAAGCAGCCAAGCCGAAGCCCTCCATCCTCTACCACCGCCTACATAGTCTTATTTGGCTCTTGATTTAGTTTTCATATAAAAAGAAATATTTCAAGAAATTGTTTAATTTTATAACTTAGTTTATTTCTAATAAACATTTTGTGATTAAATTTGTTGAGATTTGCATATAAAAAATGCTGAGTCGATGTTGTTGATAACATAAGTATTTATTTTTGTAATTTCTTTTCATATAGATGAAACAGATCATTCAGCAATCTACCCAAGTAAGTTTAGCTTTTTTGTGTAGATTTCAAAAAGAATAATATCAGATTTCATCTGCGTTGCCAACTACAAAAGTATTTCACGAAATTTTTAATAAAGGATTTGGATTCTCTTTGTAACGAGTTACAGCCATTTTACTACTAAAATTATTAGTATTATAATAATTACTATTACAATATTATTATTATTTGTTAATATTAATTTATTTAATGCCATAATTAAGAACTATTTGCAGTTTAATAATTAAAGATTTTTTATTAAAAATCCTTCCTTTCCTCTTTTTTATATTTTAAGATCATTCTATGTGAAAAAAAGTACTGTGGTTCAAGTAGTAGAACAACTAGTTTGTGTGGTGAAATATCCAGGTTCTTTTCTTCGTGCGAATTCTAGGCAGCAACTTCCTATAATAGGACAATGCTCGTGAGAAACTAGCTTTAATAATAGTGATAAATAATAGGTAAATGTTTCGAAGACAGCGTAATTAAACATAGGTGCGACATGCATTTTTGGTTTCCTGTACTTATCACCATGCACTTTCAAGCTAATTTTTCTTTCATCATAGATTAAGTTTTTTTTCTTTCTTTTTTTCTAAATATTATTTATTATTGATTAATTGAAACAATATCTGAAATTAAAGTTTCGAAATTTTCTTGTTTATGCAAGGAAAATTAAAGATTTTCAATAAAAGATTTTGAATTTTTAAAAAATAATACACTATATAATTCAAAATAATGAAATTACAACAAAACAATAAATGGGTAACATAAAATGCAAATATAATTATAAAATTCGGGACTATGTATTTAATAAAAATCTGTTGCCTAAATAAAATAAATTTATATAATTAGTGTCTACACACACACATCGGTTTTGCCACCAAGTTTAAACCAGAGGTTTTATGAAGGAAAGTATCTCATAATTTTGAGTGACGACATCTGTCTACATATGTGCGATTCAGCATATGTACAAACTGATGAAATCGGTGCGATAAAAAACGCATCAGTGAACCCTCTATGCGTAGTTCTAGCCTACAATCAGTATTCTTATACATGCGCATAACATAAAACCTCTTAAAAAGGTTTTAACTCGAAATGTTAACATTCGCCCGTCTTTGGTTTAACAAATTCACAGTATTTGTAGAGACTGAAAGAAAATCTATATTGAAAATCTCGACAACACTTATTTCGTGTGATTTTCTACTTTAATTTTTATTTTATTTTTACCTCTTTCATTTGGCTGCCTTTTTTGTTTTCTTGTAAATCCACTAAAATAAATTTGCTTTAGGAATCACTAGAAATTACTACTAATGACAGGAAAATTGTACAGTATAAATTTGCCTGAATATTTGAAAAATATTCTAGTAACAAATAAGAAATATTTAATATATAAAAATATATCTTCATTTACCAAAAAACAAAAGACCAAGTTGGTTTATGGGGAGCTGTGATTATATTTATTTATTTATGAAAAATATATTTTAACAAATATTTTCTCTGTGTTAATGATTTTAAAGAAACTTAAGCATACGAGATCACTTCAGATTTATTAAGAAAAGAAGTTAAATCTCTTGAGTAAATTTGTTTAAAACCAATAAAAAATCATGATATACAAGGTGTTAAGCCCCTTCTAAAATAAATTTCATGATAACAGGTATTCTAAATTGCATAAAGTGTTTTTAATTAAAAGTCAATTTTTATTCTTTCAAACATTTTGTTTTTTCTATTTTACATATTCCATACAGTCTTATAGAATTGTTTTGCTAGATTGGAAAGTAATCAACTAGAATCTAGATAGCTCAAAGATCACTAATACATAAAATATATATCATGACTCCGGCAAATTAAGTGCAGCGTATTGTTTATATAAACGCTGTCTACAAAATTCATAAAATTCAATTTCTCTAGTAAAATTCTTTCTAACTACATCCTTAATTTTCTCTTCAACTTTAGGTTTATATATATTCTTATTAACTCTAGAATATCTCCTAGCTTCGTTATAAAGTTTCTTCGCCCCTTTGAAAAACGCTGGGATGTAATGTTCAAGAACGGTAAGAGTCATGTTCATTTCCTCCAATATTCCCACAACTGCGTAGTGTTTATCAACGTTTTCAATTGCTCTCTTCATGGCAAAATCTGTATTAAAACCTCTAAGAAAACAAAGAGAAAAAATTAATTAAAGCATAGATTTCAAAACTTTAAAAACAAATAAATATATTTAACTATATGTGGTGAAATTGCATGGTTCAATTCTTTGTGCGGATAATAGACAGCAACTTCCTAGAAGAAAGAAGAGCTCTCCTAGAATATATAATACATTATAAATGCAAATCTCTTACGTGCAATTTGTATCTTGCCCACAAAAGAATTCTGTCAGTTGCGCAAAATCCGGCCGTATTTGCCCTTCTTCATATCTGCACTCAATGTCATTCCTCCTGACGCAGGTTTCGTAATCCTAAATTAAAGAAAGCATGTTATAACATAGCTTTAGTTTGAGATAAAATACTAAATAGATTAAAGAAAGAAAATGGAATCTTCAGTTCTGTATGAAGATGATTAATGAAAAGGGTTTTCAGTACTTTTTATGGTACAGGGGCAGTACCAAGAGCCATCTCTTTACCCTTCAATCAAACACCTGACTACCTACAAATTCCCTGGTCACATGTTTAGCATGACGCGAAGGGATTGATATCTGTTTCTTCCCCAGCTGGAGCCCGTACCCACTTCATTCACCAATCCACCATATCTGGACAATAAAGACCAGACCTAAATAGAGTTTCAAGGAAACAGTCATTAAAAATCACCCTACTTATGAAGAGACCTATTAAAAATTATGAATGATGTACAAAGTCACTCGAGAAAGTCGCACAGCAATAGTTGTTGCCAGAGAGGAGGAAAATAAAATATCTCTTCCCTTTCGAGTTTAACATGCCTCAAACTTAAGATACCCTTCTTCCCTTATTTTAGTATACTCTTGAAATACCAAAGGAACTAACTATTCTTAACCACGATGACGAAGGAAGAGGAAGGTCAGGAAACGCACTCTTTCTCTCTACGAAGTACCACATTAGATTACCCTTCTTCCCTTATTTTAGTATACCCTTGAAATACCAAAGGAACTAACCTTTCTTAACCACGATGACGAAGGAAGAGGAAGATCAGGAAACGCACTCTTTCTCTCTACGAAGTACCACGGAGCTCTCACGTAATAATACCACGAAATAGCACGCTCTACAGGATCTCGAACCATATTCATATAAATTGGTTGATCGGAATGAAATCTGTTAATATATATATATATATATATATATATATATATATATATATATATATATATATATATATATATATATATATATATATATATATATATATATATATATATATATATATATCAGAATTAAATCAGCAATATACTGTATATATATATATATATATATATATATATATATATATATATATATATATATATATATATCTAATATATATATATATATATATCTTTCTTTCACTCTATATATACTATACTATATATATATATATATATATATATATATATATATATATATATATATATTATGATTGGAAGGGAATATAATATTCCTGTTTATTCATTGTAGTTATGTTTAGTAGTTTTAGTTTATAGCCCAATCAAAAGGTAACAACTTTATGAACACTTGTTAAGATGGGTGACTTAATTTCCCATGTATCCCTCCATTGTTTAAAACCCAATTACTTTGTATGGCATAATTTATATACAATTACTTACTCAGTAAAATTAACGTAACACAGATGCCTGACGTAGACGGAAGGTGGCCTGAAAGAGTTTATCAAATCTATTAATCGCTTCTGAAATAAATAAAAATGAAACGTTAAAAAATAATTAATACATAAATAAATAAATAAAAGGTTTTTCCAATGTCTCTTATAAGTATTTACTTAATATAAAATATAATTATAAATATAAAACGACCTAACTGCTAAAACTTGATTAAAAATGTCATAAAATTAACACAAAATATAGGAATCCTTAAACAGCATTCATAGGATAACCTTGCGGAAAATAAATTAAATAAAAACTGGTTTGAATTATGGAGTTCACACATTCCCTTTCAATGATATTTCTTGGTTAGGTTAGGTTCTATTTTTATTCTTAAAAATATCACGGGAGTAAATCAAGTTAAATACCAATAATTTTACCGAAATAAGGGCTATGGAACGGGTTATCAGACAATCCGATGTATTTTCGACTGTGGTTCCGACTGTATTTCTGATTGTGGTTCCTACTGTATTTCCGACTGCAGTTCCAACTGTGGTTCCGACTGTGGTTCGAAGTTCGGACTGCAATTCCAACTGTAGCTCCGATTATGATTCCGACAATATTTCCGATTGTAGTCTCGACTGCAGTTCCAACTGTGGTTCCGACTGTAGATCCACCACTACAAATGTGACTGTTTTGAAATTCTGATTCCGATTCCCTTCTCGATTCCAACCGTTGAAAATCCCTCTTAATAATTCCATTTATTTGAGAACACGCGAATTTCAATCCCGATTCCAATTCCGACTCCAATCCAAAATCTACCAAATTTTACCGATTCCGAGATTAAACAAGAAGATATTAAAAATAATATATAAATTAATAATATTAAAAATTATATATTAAAATCGCGATACTCTTAGAGTATTGACAGTGTGATATATAATCGGCGTTGCGCTGGAGCCGATTCACGAGAACCGGCAGTTAACTCTTTTGTTTGTTTATCTGAGTAAATAAGAAAACGAATCGGCAGTTAATTTTTATCACTAAGCAGAGAACCGGTTGTTAAAATTTTGGCAGCTCACCACTGTATATAATGATTTAAAATTACTAGACTTTATTAGTAGAAACTAGAAATATTTCAGTTGCGTTCCTGCAGTTATATTATGACTCATCCAATGGCAAAGGATGAGTCAACGCGTTTATAAACCAGAAAATGAATGTTGTGACGCCACGATTCCTTTGATCAATGATGTCACATTAGGATGCGTCTGGATTGACGTCACATTAGGAAAAGTCTGGATTGACGTCACATTAAGATGAGTCTGGATTGACGTCACATTGGAATGCATGAGTCTGGATAGACGTCACATTAGGATGAGTGGATTGACGTCACATAAGGATAAATCCGGAATGACATCACATAAGGATGAATCTGGATTGATGTCACATTGGGATGAGTCTGCATTGACGTCACATTAGGATGAGTCTGGATTGACATTACATTAGGAAAATGAATTGACATCACATTAGGATGTGTTTGAATTTTAGTCACATTAAGATGAGTCTGGATTGACGTCACATTAGGATGAATCTGGATTGACGTCACATTAGGATGAGTCTGAATTGACGTCACATTAGGATGAGTCTGGATTGTTCATCATCTGGAAACGACTACAACCCACTATGATGTCCCAACCCCCACCCCTCTGAAAGTACCAGTTGCTTGCAGACAAAGAACGTTGACACTGGGAAGGCTTTTGTTATATAAAAATAAAAATTTATATGATGGATCTTCATTAAAGAAGGTAATTAACCAACCAACTTCTTCGCGTCATTATGATTGGTCAAGCGCTCCACCAATCACTGAAACCATCATCAGTCATGCATTTTAATCCATACTAAAGTGCGCAGAAACGCAACACTTATTATGTGGTATTTCTATTTTCATTAGTAATAATAAATTAATTGATACAGTGCAGTAAATAATATTTAAAA
>JABUQX010070527.1:15000-22500 GCA_015478945.1 Trachelipus rathkii | reverse complement strand
GTATTGGGGGCTACTAAGAAGAAGAGCTCCATGATTCCAAGACGAGAGGAGGGGCCAGCACGAGCACACTCCCTCAAAACACGGGGAGGAATGCCATCCGGGCCACCCGCCTTCTAACGTTCATAGATTTCGGGAGCCCATGCACCCGCAAATGTAATCACAGACAAGGCATAGGACACCTGAGAGGAGAAGGAGGAGGAGGAATACAAATGAGCTAGGTTGAGTTGAAATAGGAGGCCGAAGGGATGGCCTTTTCAGTTGGAGAATTAGCAACAGAACCATCAGAACGAATAAGAGGGAGGAAAGGCAGATTTACAGAGTTTGTTAGAATGTTTTGGCAAGAGGCCAGAAAGATTTTGTCAGTAAGGAGAACCAAGGAGGTTAGCGCACTTTCGTTTGATGAAAGCCCTTTTGCTCGTCGAAGAGTATCTGAATTTAGCTGAATGAAAGTAGCAAGGTGATAGGAGAACGAGAATTTTTCCACTCCCCCGATAGGCACGGTCTCTAGCCTGAATGGCCAGAGAACAGCCACGATCGAACCATGGATTATGAGGAGAGAAAGATTTAGTCGAAGAAGGAATGAACTGCTCATATCAGTGATTACAGCTCCCACTTAATCGGCGAAGCTGAAGCGTCACCAGAGTCCAACAGTCATCAATTCTCAGTTATCAGAAACAACGCAAGGCCTCACAATCCGGCCCGATCAAAGTTCTGCCAGAAAAAACGCGTAGGGCAGGATGGGCTGTTGGAAGAAAATATTAAAATTAAAGAGATATAAAGGTTGTGGTCAGATTTACCGATAGGAGCGAGGTGGTGTGTTATAGAGAGAAGAAGGACTAATTGGTGAAACATAGGTCAAGTGTTCAAGAATTGGTTAGGACGATCGGAATGTGTGTGTGTTCTTTAATTAGTTGCTCCAAATCGTTAGAATACTAAATGATTTGCCAGCCTCCTCCCCACCTAAATCAGTATGGGAGGAACCCAACAGTATTTGTGTACGTTGAAATCCCTAAATAGAGGACTCAGTATTTGGATGTAAAGATATAACAGTCTCGTGAGAAGTAGAAAGATATTCGAAAAAGGCGAAAATCTGTTCTGTGGAGAACAGTAGCAGAAGCACAAGAGTATTGTAGTAGAAGGAAGAAGATTTTAAGCATAAAATGTCGAAGTTAGGAGATTCGAGATTCTCAGGGTGTTACAAGTGTTTATGTTTATATAGGGCACCTACTCCACCCTTTAGACGGAAATTATGAAATAAGTTATAGTTGGATACATTAAACGAGTTAGGGATGAATTCTTAGCCATCTGTGTCTCAGACAAGAGCAAAAGACAACATATTATTTTGAATCAACAAATATTCTGCCACTTGTATTATTTTTGTCATTTTTCTTTTCTTTATTTCACTTACAACATTCCTGAAGCAGACAATTTCCGTAACTAAGAACTGTCACGTCAGCTTCATATTTTTTGCAAAACTTGTCCAGCGAGACTCCATGAGCTCTTTATCTATTTGTTCTGTAAGGGCTGTAGGGCTCAAAAAGCAAACATCTGTTTCACCTTCCTCATACTCTCTGGTACCTCCGATTCACTTGGCCTATTAGTATATCCTTTAGCTCTGTTAAAACCCTCACCCTGAAATTGTACATAAAAGGATCAAATAGAGTCGCATCTTTAAAGCTCATCAAAGCTTGTCTTTGCACGCGTTTAGCCAGTGTCAGAAATTCTAGTGCTGCAACTACGCAATTTCCTGGGCCTCTTCCACTAGCTTGTAAAACTTTCCCACCAACTGGTTTAGTTTGGTGATACACCTTTCTAAAAGAGTGGTAGGGCGATCAGGGATATGTCTAAGTTTCCTAATCAACTTAGAAGTTATGTTAATACTTTCAAAAATTTCACTTTTATTCTCCAAGAATTAAAGATGAAGTGAAAATAGACATTTGTCTTCTTAAATCAACTACTAACTACTTCAGGGCTCTTTGTTGAAGTTAGGATGATTTTTTTGATAAACAGTTCAAAATATAAAGGTTTTTAAGATTCACTTCATGCAAGGTGTTGAAATTCGATTTACATGGAGTTATGTTTGTAAATATATTGATATATATATATATATATATATATATATATATATATATATATACTATATATATATATATATATATATATATATATATATATATATAACTATATATATATATATATATATATAATGTAAATTGATTTTAATTGAAGAGATTGGAGAGAAGAGGAGAGAGAGAAGAGAGAGAGAGAGAGAGAGAGAGAGAGAGAGAGAGAGAGAGAGAGAGAGAGAGAGAGAGAGAGAGAGAGAGAGAGAGAGAGAGAGAGAGAGAGAGAGAAAGAGAGAGAGAGAGAGCTCTCATTGTGGAGGTTTTCTGTCAAAAATTCTCACCCCTCTGCCCGCCGTATATACTCAATCTTCGCCCCCGCACCGCGGGGTTGCGGGGAGCGTTATTACGCACTGACAGCGACTGTATTTCCGATTGTGGTTCCGACTGTAGGTACCATAGACACCATAAAACCATAAAACTGTAGATACCATAAAACCTTACTAAAAAAAATAAAAGGACACCTATCTTTTAGGTTCTTATGCGTGTAAGGTAAAAGTTCAACCTTCCTGAACGCCCCAAAACTCTCTACAAACAAAATCAGAAAATGGCAAAGAATTCCAAAGGAAACTATTGTACTAAGGCTGGTCGATCTTGGTGCGGTGTGTTCCGGTGCGGTGTGTTCCGGTGCTCAGCCAACCTCATATCATACTACGACTGAGGTCCTATAGGAATAGATAAGACGTTCCCGTGCTCGACCAACCTTTTATTTATTTATTTATATATATATATATATATATATATATATATATATATATATATATATATATATATATAAATATATATATATATAAATATATATATATATATATATATATATATATATATAGCACCCTGCTGCATGACTGTAATATGGTTTATATATGGAGAGATATATATATAGAGAGATATATATATATTTAACATTTATATATATATATATATATATATATATATATATATATATATATGGGTGGTTAAATTTTAAGGGCCGATGTTGATTTTGAATAAAACACAAATTACTTAGGAATTTATTGTCATTTTTTTTATTATGATAATATGGTATGGTTCAATTATGTATGGAACAAAATATCGGCCAAATGGCCGCCGCGACCTCGGCGGCACACCTCCATCCGATGGTCAAAATTTTCGATGACGCTGAGGCATAATTGAGGTTCTATGCCGTTAATGTGCCGAATTATCTCATCCTTTAGCTCTTGAATTGTTGCTGGCTTATCGACGTACACCTTTTCTTTCAAATAACCCCAAAGAAAGAAGTCCAACGGTGTCAAATCACATGATCTTGGCGGCCAATTGACATCGCCACCACGTGAGATAACACGGCCATTGAATTTGTCGCGCAAAAGAGCCATTGTTTCGTTAGCTGTGTGGGAAGTGGCACCGTCCTGTTGAAACCACATATCGTCCACATCCATACCTTCCAATTCGTGCCATAAAAAGTTCGTTATCATCTCACGATAGCGAACACCATTCACAGTAACTGCCTGACCGGCCTCATTTTGGAAAAAATACGGCCCGATGATGCCGCCAGCCCATAAACCGCACCAAACAGTCACTCTTTGTGGGTGCATTGGTTTTTCGACAATCACTCTTGGATTATCATTCGCCCAAATGCGGCAATTCTGCTTATTGACGAATCCAGTGAGGTGAAAATGTGCCTCATCACTGAAGATGATTTTCTTCGAAAATTGATCATCCACTGTTGCCATTTCTTGCCACCATTCTGACCATTGACGACGTTTTGTATGGTCAAGAGGCTTTAGTTCTTGAGTCAATTGCACCTTGTAAGCGTTTAAATGCAAGTCTTTATGCATAATGTTCATCAACGACGAGCGTGAGAGGTGCAATTGTTGGGCACGACGACGAGTTGAAGTGGATGGCTCCTCAGCCACACTATCGCGAACAGCAGCAATATTTTCTGCAGTACGAGCTGTACGAGCATGCACTGGTCTTTTCAAATCTCCTACAGACCCGGTTTGCTCAAATTTTTTCACGATTTTTCCGATTGTACGCACATTTGGACGATTAAATTGACCAAAAAAATCACGAAGTGCACGATATGCATTTTGATTTGAACGCCCATTTTCATAATAAGCCTGAATAACTTTAACACGTTGCTCCATTGTGTATCTTTCCATGGTTCAAATTGAGTAAGTCTGAAATTGAAAAATGTCAAATGAAATGCAGTAAAAAAATTGACGTTTAGGTGTGGTTCACATAAATAATCATGCACAAAAAATACACAACATATATATATATATATATATATATATATATATATATATATATATATATATATATATATATATATATATATATATATATATATATATCTTCTTATTTCCTATATCTTTTTTCATCTAATTCTACCCTTGACACGATTCCGGCATCCCTCCTCCTACTCCTTCTCCTCTCAGATTTCCCATGTCTCTTCCTGTGATTACGCATGATCGGGTGCATAGGATTCTGAGATCTATGAACGTCAGGAAGGCTAGTGGCCCGGATGGCATTCCTCCCGTGTTTTTGAGGAAGTATATATATATATATATATATATATATATATATATATATATATATATATATATATATATATATATATATATATATATATATATATATATATATATATTCTCTTTCCTAAACTGCTCTAATAATTATATATATTTATATATATATATATATATGCTCATATATACATATATATATATATATAGAGGTGTCCTCGTTCAACTCTACTCTCTATGCCTTAATACTAATACATTTCCTCAGTGCTGGAAGCGCGCATTTGTCCAGCCAATCCCGAAAAAAGGTAGCCGCTCTGATCCTTCTAACTATCGCCCTATAGCTCTCACTTGTGTTCTACTAAAATCTTTGAAACGCTTTTTAACTCATTTCCTGGATTAACTGGAGTCTCATTCCTTTCTTTCAGATCATCAGTATGGCTTCCGACGCTCGAGGTCAACTGGTGACATACTCTCCTATCTAACTGATTTATGGTCTTCTGTCCTTAGGGACTATGGGGAGTCTTGTGTGGTGGCGCTCGACATATCAAAAGCTTTTGACCGGGTATGGCATGCATCACTACTTGCTTACTCTTGTCAAGTTTTCTCTCTGATCGCTCCATATCAGCACTTGTTGATGGAGCGACTTCTTCCTCTTTTCCTGTTAATTGTGGTGTTCCGCAAGGTTCTCTTTTATCTCCAACTTATTCTTACTTTTCATCAAGGATCTCCTCAGCTATACTTCTAACTCTGTTCACTCTTATGCCGATGACTCCATCCTTCCCCTCATTTCAAATCTGATCCCTCCTTTGCATCTAGAGTTGCCTCTCATCTTCAGCTTTCCGATTCTATTCTTGCCGACCTGGATGGGATTTCCCTATGGAGCCACAGCAACCTTGTGAAATTCAACTCTTTGAAAACTCAACTTCTTTACATCTCCCTCTCAAAAACATCTCCCAACTTTCATATTTCCTTCGATGGTTCTAGCGTCTCACCTGTGAACAACATAAACATTCTTGGTCTGAACATAAACAAAAAATTGTCTTGGAAACCTCATATCACAACGGTTGCTAAGGTGACCTCAAAGTTCTGTTTAGGCTGCGGGAATTTTTTTCCTCTGCACAGTTACTCCAGTTATATATGCAGGAGCCTTATTCGCCCTTGTATGGAGTACTGTTCTAACATCTGGGGGAGGGGGCTCCAGCTCCACCCTTCTGGATAGGGTTGAGTCTAAAGCTAAAAGATTAATAAACTGTCCCTTACTTTCAAACTCTCTTGACCCTCTATCTCTGCGACGTGACTTTGGCGGACTATTTCTTTTCTATAGGTACTACAACAACATATGTTCGAGGGAGTTGGCCTCTCGCATTCCACCTCCATTGTGTCGCCCACGTAGCACAAGGGGTGCCCTGCTCTCGCATGAATTTTGCGTGAATATTGAAAACCCCAGACTCCTTCGTTGTGGTTCCTCCTTTCCAGGCACTTCTATTCTGTATATTCTATTCTATTCTATTCTATTCTATTCTATATATATATATATATATATATATATATATATATATATATATATATATATATATATATATATATATATATATATATATATATATATATATATATATGCTGCTACTATATATATATATATATATATATATGCTGCTAACTTATATATATATATATATATATGACTTGAGATCCTATAAGAATAGTTAATATTTTATTTCTTAATTCTTACCTGCTCCCTCTCAGATATTTTTATATTTTCCGATTTTTGAGGCCTGTCTTTATGGAAGGTAAACCCGTTCTCATAGCTGGAGCGACCTCAGCAACTCCATCGTGCTTTGACTCCCCTACTTTTTGGCACTCCGGTTAAAAATAACGCGTTAATCTGGTGTTTGGTTTAGTGACATTTAGTGAACGAGGATCTAACTGTAATAATAAATGTGTTATAATAAAAATAATATCAATAAAAGAAAATAAAATATTATCAACAACAGCAACTATCTCTCCTTTCCTATATCCATCATATTATTTCTATCTACCTACTTATATATACTTATATTTAGTATATATATATATATATATATATATATATATATATATATATATTATATATAACTGCTATATATATATATATATAACATATATATATATATATATATAACTCTTTCTCTTTCTCTTCTTTACCTACATATATATATACCTATATATATATATAATAATATATATATATATAATATATATATATATATATATATATATATATATATATATATATATATATATATATATATATATATATATATATATATATATATATATATATATATCAGGGCTCAGTATGTGGAGGAAAGAAATGAAGCAGAGAGTGGAAAGAAGAGAAGAAGGCGGCAAGAGAGGAGGAAAAATGATCGAAGATGATGAGGGCAGGAAAGGAAGAAAGATTTTTTAGACGGCAAAAACGTATAGAGGATCAAAGAGGAAATGCAATATCAAGGATAAGCAATGGAGAAGTTTTGGTGAGATCAACAGACATAAACAGGAGATGGACGGAATACTTCAGAGAACTGTTAAATGTGAATGAACAGGTGGAGAAGAGGAAGAGATAGTAGAAAGAGGGGAGGATGAGGAGGGGGAGGAGATCACTATGGAGGAGTTGGAGGTGGCTCTGAGAGCGATGAAGAACGGTAAGGCACCGGGGGAAGATGGGATACCATAGAACTAAAAAAAAATTGAGGAGAGAAAATAAAAGAAGTGATTCTCAAATTGTTCAATAGGTGTTGGACGAGGAGAAGTACCAGAAGGAGTGGGAGAATTAATCCTGTTTCAATATATAAGGGAGGAAAGGAGATACAGGACACTGAAAACTACAGGGG
>JABUQX010070527.1:5000-10000 GCA_015478945.1 Trachelipus rathkii | reverse complement strand
TATGATGGGTCCACAAAAAGTAATCGTCACCCCAGTTCACCTTTTATAGACTTATCGGGCACAAATCACCCCAGAACTCATATGGGTTCAGAGTGGGTAATAGTTAAACTAGTTGCCCATTTCGACACATAGAAATAGTCTCCCACAGAAGCCATATAGAATTTGGAACTATAATCACTTTAAAAGCCCATAATGGCTCAAATTACGTAGATTAATCGTCACCCCAGACGCCAAATGAACATTTGAAAGACATCGTTATCCCAGAAAGCCCTACTGCATCGCTAGGACAAATTATCACCTAGAAGTTATATGACTCATAAGATCCCATCAGAAGCCCATAGCCGCCCATATGTCTCATAATACGATCAAATCCATAAGCTCATATGGCTAATACAAATAGGCTTATCGTTACCCTGAAACCTCAACACTCACTCCCATTTTCTTTTTTTTCCACTTCCAAATTAGTAACAAATAATCCTACCCGATGCATCCTAATCCTTTCAATACTGAATAATCGAACAGAACGAGACCTTGTTAACTGGAACAAATCCTGCGGGACTGGAATTAATGCTAAGGAGAGAAGTACTTCCCCCCTTGATCCTTCCTGAAAACACACACACAACACATATATATATATATATATATATATATAATATAGTATAATATATATATATATTACATATATATATATATATATAATATATATATATAAATATATATTATATATATGTTGAAGTAATTGATGGATGAAATCAGAGAAGGCTGGTTATTAATATCAGGACATTTATGCTGTTTTTGATGTAACATATAAGTATGAACAATGGATGGAAAGCTGTAAAAAGATGAAAGAAGTGGAAATAGGAGGGGTAGAATGAATGAACAAATGAACAGAGTCCATAAAGAAAGTGTGAGTTATGTAAGAGCACTTGCAAAAAAAGTCCAGATTGAATGAACAACATTGAAACGAACGAATCTGAATCGCAACATGAAGGAAGCGTCTTCTGTTGAGTAAGTACAAGAGAAGTATAAGGTATCTAATGTAGACCGTAATAGTCAATAAGTAAGTATAGAATGAAGGAGGGTTACAAACGGTTAAAAGAAGAGAGGCGTGGTTGAATGTGCACACACACGTTTTCGAAAGAAAGTGCTATAGAAAATATATCAAGAAGAAAAGAAGCGTGAATGATAATCTGTTTGTTAAGAAATGATATGAGTGGAGGTGCTGAAATTGACCGGAGACCAAGCAAAAGTTTAGAAGTAAGATGCTCTGAGAGAGGAATGTGAGGTTGGCAAAGCGAGAAGAAAGGGTATAATGAGTTGAATGCGAGTTTTGTGAGGTGTCTCAGGGACTGTGGCCCACCTGGCCAAGGGATAACCCTACATGAATAAATCAGTAAAAGGAGTGTGTAAATAATAATAAGAATATATTCATATATATATATATATAATATATATATATATATAGGATATATATATATCATATATAATAGATATATATATACTTATATTATATATATAAACTATAATACTAGTGCATGTCGAAACTCGTGCGAAAGTATAAACAATATTTATGTACGCTCATACGTAAAGTAATATATTTAATTATGGATTATTTAACTATAAATTATGTATAAGAGTTATGCATGTTTTGCACAAGTTTTCAAGTGTTAAATTTGCATACGTCATGCTATAGTGTGAATAATTTACGCCTTTACACTATGGTGTGTATGTTATTTAAACTATATCTGTACCGTATGTTAACAAAGTATGTATTTGTATAAAATAGTTATAGTGCATGCCGAGAAGAGAAGTAACTAAAAAAAACTAACTTTTCAATATATTTATCAATACGTCTGCGAAAGTTAAGATCGGCGGTCTAAACTTCCAAATTTTGTCCCCTCCATCCTGCTCAACACATCTGCTGTCACAAATATCGTTTTTCCATGATTATCGGCTTCAGAATATCAAAATATTTGGACTTATTTTGAAGTATAAAAGAAGGCTTATGATGTTGATCTTATTATTTTCTGCCTTTAAATATTTAAAATCATTAGTTCACTTTAATTTTAAGTTTAAAAGATTTTTATATTTTTAGTTTTTTTTTTAAAATTATTTAATTATAGAGATTATAATATTACTATTATAATTATATTATATTATATTATTATTATTTATTATTATTATATTAGTATATTCATTATTATTATTATTTTTATTATTATGATTATAATAATAATAATTATGTATATATTATTATATATTATTATTATTTATATTATATTATTATTATTATTATATATTTATTTATTATATATTATATTATTATTATATTATTATTAATTACAAATATATTTATTATTTTAAATCATCTTCTTTTTCTTCTTCTTCTTCTTCTTCTTCTTCTTCTTCTCTTCTTCCTTCTCTTCTTCTCTTTCTTTCTTCTTCTCTTCTTTCTTCTTCTTCTTCTTCTTCTTGCTTACTATTTATTGATATTATTATATATTAAATATTTAATATTATTATTATATTATTATATTATTATTTTTATCCTTACATTATTATTATTATATTAATTTATTTTATATATTATATATATTATATTATTTATTATTATATTATTATTATTATTATATTATATTATTATTATTTATATTATATTATTACTATTATCATTATATTATTATTATATTCATTTATTATTATTATTATTATATTATGTATTATTGATTTTTATTTTGTGTATTTGATCTATTATTATTATTATTATTATGATTAGTTTATTATATTACTTAT
The DNA here is from genome assembly GCA_015478945.1 of Trachelipus rathkii. Taxonomy (NCBI): domain Eukaryota; kingdom Metazoa; phylum Arthropoda; class Malacostraca; order Isopoda; family Trachelipodidae; genus Trachelipus; species Trachelipus rathkii. The sequence goes on along the minus strand of JABUQX010070527.1, from coordinate 7,207 downwards.
ACTCCGAACTTTTTGGACACAACGACAACACACAATAGTATATATATATATATATAACATATATATATTTAGTATAGATATATATTATATTAGTATATAATATATATATATATATATATAATATATATATATAACTATATATAATTAAATTATATATGGTGGTGTGGTGTGTGTCAAAAAAAATTTCGGTGTTATTAATAATATATAATATAATAGTAGATAATAATATAATAATAAAATAATATAATTAAGAATAATAATAATATAGATAATAATAATAATATAATAATAATGATAATGATAATGATATGAATGATATTGATAATGATAATATTATGATAATGTATAATAAAATGATAATATATAATAATTATGAATAGATAAAAAATAATAATCAATAACTAATAATAAATATAATAATAATAATATAATATAATAATCATAATAATAACTTGAATAAGTAATAATAGAGTAGTAATATAGAGTAGGAAATAATAGATAAATGAATAATATAATGATGTATTATAATGATAATGATATCATATAATGGTAATAATAATGATATATGATAATGTAATAAAAATAATAATGATATAATAATAATAAATCATAGAATATAATAAATAATAATAATAATAATCAATTTAATATAAAATAATAATATAAATAGAATAATAATCAATAAATAATTAATAATAATAATAAGAATACATAACTAAAGATAGTATAACTAGATATAATAATAATTAAAATAATAATATAATATATATAATAATACTAATAATAATAATGAATAGCTCAACGGTAATAACAAGAATATCATTAGTAGAGAATCATAATCAATAAGAATAAGTAATTTTACTTATTTTTATATCAAATGAAGACTATGAATTAGTAACAAGTGAATTTATTTGTACGAACATGATTTAACATCTACATAAAAAACATTGGCAGAGTTGCGGTGAGATATTATGCTAAAACTAATATCAATAACAAAGTCAACAAACCCCAACAACCAACTAAACAATCAATCATGTTATAACAGATCTGAATTTTAAATATAAGAAACATAAGTAATTATAAAATTTATTATATTATTTAATCTGTATTATTAGGCATATATTATTATATTATTCATGATTATGTGAGGTGGGTATGTATGTGAGTAGTTAATTTATTAATTATTATAATTACTTTATTAATAATTATCATTATCATTTATCATTATCATATATTATTTTATTATTATATTGGATGGTATGTTGTGTATTATATTTATTCAATTTGAGGATTATATATAATATAATTTCGGATTATTTTTTATTATGTATCTATTATGGGATGATATTTGATTATTATTATTATATAGCTGAATCTTATTAATGAACTCCCACTTAAAGGGATTTTAGGGATAATAGAGTTACATAAAAGAATGTTGGAAATGAATTAGCTTAATGTGGAGTACGGTGCGTGCTGGCCGTATCGGGTATTCCGCTCTAGACCAACCCTTACTTTCCAAATTATATAAGACAAAGTTAAGAAAAACAACTTTTTAAAAAATGAACTTATATTAGGTGTGGTCTTAGTGCGGTTCGTTCGGTTGGCTTTGCTCGGAGAAAAATCAATATTCGGCCAAGCCTGAGTGTCGCGATCTTGCGTTTGTACAACAAATTTGATTTACTAAGCTTATAAATACTATCTATAATATATATTAATATAATTATATATAATATCAAATATATACTAATATATACTAATATTATATATATATATATATATATATATATATATATGCTTTTCCACAATATCCTGCTTCTTATAGTGTAATAATTTTGAAACATTAACATTGGGAATTCAAAATTCATTGAAAAGCCAAAGATCGTCGAGATTTCTACTTATTTTACAGGATCAGACCAAAAACAACATTCCTACATGGGTCAATTGCATGCACTGGCGGACTATGTTATATTATTATATTATAATCTTAACAAATATCTGGCAACTACAAAACTAGAAAGAGATGCCAATTTATTTGTGAGGAGGTTTAAATTCTAATTTTACTAAATTTTCAATTATTATTATTATTATTATTATTATTATTATTATTATTATTATTATTATTATTATTATTATTATTATTATTATTATTATTATTATTATTATTATTATTATTATTATTATTATTATTATTATTATTATTATTATTA
>JABUQX010070526.1:45000-57500 GCA_015478945.1 Trachelipus rathkii | reverse complement strand
GAATATCAAATTGTCAAATGAGAGAAATTTCTCTTCGTACCTTGGAGTTTTTTATTTCTCCAGCATCTTAAATATAGATGGTGCTGACTCTGGTGGCGCTTCAAGTTTTCTGCCGATAAGGTGGGAGCTGTAATCGTTGATGGATGAGCAGGTTCATTCTTCTTCGACTAAATCTTTCTCTCCTCATAACTCCCTGGTTCGATCGTGCTTGTTCTCTGGCCATTTCAGGCTAGAGACAGTGCGTATCGGAGTGGAAAAATTTCTGCGGTTCTCCTATCACTCTTGCTAATGTTCATTCAGCTAGAAATCGTTGCAGGGAATACTACTTTTGACGAGCAAAGCGGGCCTTCATAAAGCGAAAGTGCGCTAACCTCTAGGCTCTGCTACTGATACAATCTTCTGGGCCTTTGCAAAAACTTCTCTACAAGCTTCTGTAATCTACTTCCTCGCTCTATTCGATCTGATGGTTTCTGTTGCTACTCTCCAACTGAAAGGCCAATCTCTTTGGTCTTCTATTTTCTCTAACTCAACCCTGGACGATTCTGGCATTACCTCTTCTCTCCTTCTCCTCTCGGTGTCCTATGCTTTGCCTGTGATTACATTTATCAGTGGATGGACTCCTGAAATCTATGAAAGTACGAAGGCGGGTGGCCCGGATGGCATCATTCCTCTTGGTTTTGAGGGAGTGTGCTTCCGTGCTGACCCTCCTCGTTCCACTATATTCTCTAATGTCTCAATATAACATTTTCCTCAGTGGTTTGGAAGCACGACATATGTCCAGCCGGTTTCGCGAAACAAGGCAGCCGTTTCTGAATCTTCTAACTATCCGCCCTACTTAGCCTCTCACGTTGTAATTGCTATCTAAGATTTTTGAAACCCTTTCAACTCTCATTTCTTAGATCATTGAATCTCTCATTCACTTCTTTCGATGCACCAATTACGGCTTTCGGCGCCTCGAGGTCTATCTGGCGATATCTTTCTATCTTATGATTTATGGTTTTCCGCCCTTATTTAACTACGGGGAGACTTTGCGTGGTGGCGCCTTTGACATATCCAAAGCATTTTGACGGTATGGCACGCGTCCACTGCTCTCCAAGCTCCCTTCTTTTGGGTTTCCTCTTCTCTTTGCTTACTTATGTCTAGGTTTCTCTCAAATCGCTCAATTGCGGCTGTTGTTGAACGGGCGACTTCTTCTTCTTTTCTGTCATTGTGGTGTTCCTCAGGTTCTGGTCTTATCTCCTACTTTATTCTTACTTTTCATTAATGAGCTTCTCACCTGACATCTAACTCTATCCACTCGTATGCGGATGACTCGACCTTTTATTCTTCAACTCATTTCACTTCTGCTCCCTGCTTTTGCTTCTAGAATTGGCCTTCGTCTTAATCTTTCCGATTCTATTCTCGCTGATCTGGATGAATTTCCGGGTGGGGCTTTTGATTTTTTTGAGATTTTAATTTTTTTAAAACTCAACTTCTGCAAATTTCCCTCTCTTAAACACCTTCCAACTTTCCTATCTCTTTCGACGGTTCTCTCGTCTCTCTCCTGTTGACAATAATAAACATACATTAGCTTGAACATAACAAAAAAAATGTCTTGAAACTCACATCACAACGGTTGCTAGGGCGGGCCTCAAAGAACTGGGAGTTCTGTTTAGAGTGCGAGGTTTTTTTTTCTCTTCCTATTTGCTCCAAGCTATACAAGGGCCTCATCCGCCTTGTATGGAGTACTGCTCCATATCTGGGGGGGCTCTGGTTTCAGGATAGGTTTTGGACAGGGTCGAGGCAAAGGCCCAAAGACTTATAAATGTTCCGTACTTTCCCACTTCACTTGACCTCTATCTTTTGCGGCGTGATGTTGGTGCTATTCTTTTTTCATAGGTACCGCAAGCGCCAAGGTGCTTGCGAGGGAACTTGGTCCTTGCGTACCACCACTTTACAAGCGCCCTCGTAGCACAGGGTGCTGTGCTGCGCATGAGTTTTGTGTTTAATATTGGTAACTCCAGGTTAGTTTGCTGCGGTGCTTCCTTCTTTCCTGTCACCTCTGTTCTGTGGAACTCTCTTCCATCTTCTGTGTTTCCTGCTGAATTTAAATCTCCCTGCACTTCAAAGCCTCCGTCTGTGCTCATCTGCGTAATTTGCGTTAGTTTGGGTTTTTGAGGCATGAAACACCCTTTCCTTGAATAGGGCTTTGCCGTGAGTGTCGGTGACAACTGTAAAAAAAAAAAAATCTAAATATAGATGGTATAAGGTTGAAGTTGAATTTTATTAGAATATAATTCAAATTGAAACATAAAGGCAGGTTAAAAACTTCGAAGTTTGTAATTGCATTTTGAGATATGGAAGTCGCAAGTCAGTGAACTTGCATGAAGTGATTGAAGTCACCACAGAAACACAAATTCACAACTGGTCAGTTCTAAATTTTCTACTCACTCTAGCTCCTCCTGAAAGTTACGCGGACCCCCTCCGACTCCGACCTCTTGAAAATTACCGACTCCGACTCCGACTCTGACTCCGACTCCACTCTTTTCAAAATTACCGACTCCGACTCCGACTCCGACTCCACCCTCTTAAAAATAACCGACTCCCGACTCCGCGACTCGACTCCGACTCGATCCACAACCTGATGTTTACTTACTATTCTGAATCGCCGTTGCTTGTATTGCATTTTGTGATGCACAATGTAATTTAATAATCTCAAATGTCAATTTGGTTTGGCAATGTTGCATTTTTCTACACTTAAAATACTAAGTCCACTTAATCTCTCTTGTGGTATTGTAGAACGTAAGTAATTTTTTGTCAATTTTAACTTGGAAAATTTGTCCGCTCGGCTGTTGCCCACAGTAGCAGGTAAGTCAAGAAACAGGCAAACGCTGCGCAATACATCTAGTATAACTTGACGAGCTAATTGATGTAGTGTCAATGATAATAAATCTGCTAAGTCTCTATTGATGTTTTTGATCTAATGGCTTTCATAGGAGTCACTCGAAAGCTTTGAATTTCAGAAGGAAAATTTTCTGTGAGATCTTCTCTATATTCGTTTAACAAAATTTCAGCTTTTTTCTGCAATTCTTCATTTGTTGATGTTGAAAGAAATTCTGGAGTCAGCGTTATAAAGAGACTAGACAAATGGTCCATACTTTCAAATCTTTTTTTTAATTGGACAATAATTGTGTCCAATGTTCGGAAAATACAGCAGTTTGATACCTCAACGGATCTAATAAACGCTCATCCTGGACTAACTCTTCCAAATGACGTATAGTTCTACAAACTCTATGATCTGGAAAAATGGCAGAAGCAGTTGACATAGTATCTCCAAAATTATTTCTTAAATGTGAAAAGCTATTAATAGCGTTATGAAGTACAGTAGTTGCTTTTGATAGATTAGTCAGCGTTACTGTTCTGGAGAAATTTCGAAACCAAGTTAAGAGATTCTAGTATTAATGTATGAAAAACGACTTGGAAAACAAATTCAAAATTTCCCATGTGTTTTTTCAATCCATTTGCTTTGCTCCTTCATCTAGTTTTGTAGATTGCAGAACCAATTTGGATAAAACTCTCATTATAAGAGAATAATTGTAACGAAGAGCTTTCTAAGAGTCCAATCTCGATGACCATCTAGTAGGGCAAAGTTTTTTGAGGGGCAGAGACAACGACTCCAAAAGTTCCCATCTTTTACAGCTTTGGCTGAAAAACAAATATAAATTTTCGACCATATCATAAAATAGCTTGTTCTCTTGTATACTTGACACAGCATCATTTAGGACAAGTTTTAAATTATGAGCCGCGCAGTGTACTTATTTAGCAGTTGGTTGCCGTTGCTCAATTCTTGTTTTTTCTCCACTATAAATCCGGACATAACTGATCGCACGCGTCATACCCTTGACACGCATTTTTGACAAGACGACCTTCTTTCATTCAATTACCTTTTATTATATTTCGTCTTCTATTTCACTAGCTGTTTGGTCGCAGAGTTGTTTGAAACATAAAAAACTTTCATTTATTTTAAGCTCGATAGGTCGTCCACATACGTCTTTACAAATAGTAACGTATCTATAAACTTGACTAATTTGGTCGATCTTACTTATATCTTGTGTAGTATCTATAATTATAGAGAAAAACTGTGCGCCTTTTATCTGACTTACTATATATATTTCAACTTTTTGGGAGAGAACTTGAATCAAATCATTCTGAATTTTGGGGCTTAAATATTTTTGGCTTCCTTTTGGCACGTTTAAAATATGTTGCAGCACCGGATCATATTTAGAAAGCAACTCAATAATACCTAGAAAATTCCCACTATTGGTTCCTAATTCTCCCCTATGGCCCTATTGTTCTCTTCTTTTTCCATGAATTATAAGTAATGCAGGCATTTAAATGTGAACAACTGGCAGAAACTTTCTGCACTTAATTCATTGAACCTTAATGGCAGACGTACGATTATTTTGTTTATATATATATATATATATATATATATATATATATATAAATATATATATTTATATATAAATATATTATTATTTATTTTATATATATATATATATATATATATATATATATATATATATATATATATATATATATATATATATATATATATATATATATATATATATATATATATATATATATATATATATATATATATATATATTATATATATAATATATATATATATATATATATTATATATATATAATATATTATTATATATATATATATTATATATATATATTGTTAGTCGACACTTGACCACTGGAAACTGAAACCACGGGCACAGGCCCCACATGCACCAGGCCCTCCCGCAAGTTACGCCACTGTTGTTGAGCGTCCTTCAGAAAAAGGGAAAAGATATTACTTTTATATTTTTAGTATTAAAAATAAATAAATAAAGAAAACTGCTCATATTTATGTTCCAAATAAGTAAGGTTTTACACATGGCATATTTAACCCTTAATTTCATACTTTAACCCTGAAACAGGGCTGCAGAGCCGATAAATTTCCTGCCGGCTCCGGCTCTGACTCCGACTCCGACTCCGACTCGGACTCCGACTCTGACTCCGACTCCGACTCCGACTCCGACTCCGACTCCGACTCCGACTCCGACTCCGACTCCGACTCCGACTCCATTATTTTAAAATTAGCCGACTCCGATTCTGGCTCCAACTTTAAAATTTAACAGCTTCAGCTCCAACTCCATCATTTTAAAATTGTTCTTCACCGGCTCCGAGTTCAGCTCTGACATATCATTAATTTTCTAAATTATAAAATTTTTATGGAATTATAAAAAAGATCGGTTGTTAGTAACACCTTTATTTATTATATTTCGTGCTAAACTATGTCGTTTAGTATAGCTTCCGATTTTCAAAATAATAGCTTTAAAAAATTAAGCGATTTTTAAAACATTAAACATAATTCTAATGATTCTGCTCCACATGCAGCATTTTATTCTTCGTAGAGCAATTATTATCAAAATTTAGAAAATATTTTATAGAAAATTTAAAAAACAAATTAAATAATTTATAATTTACATTCTTCTTAACTTTTAAAATAATTACTCTTTAAACTATTTGAACGTATGTAATATAATTTTATTCAAAACTGTTGTTTCTTAAAAATAAATACTTCAAACAAATCATACTTAATTAAACGGTTCACCTTAGATTCGATTTTATTATTTTTAAATCCAAAAATAACTCTCAACACTCACTTGAGTGTGTGGCAAAGCTATAACTGTGCAAGCAGCATCTTGCAAATTTTGAAGATAATATGGAATTGCCTCCGTAACCTTTAAGATTGATTTTCGTTATTACATATAATGCCTTATATAATTGTACTTTTGTATTTTTCCAGAGAATTTTTGGGTTGAAGGTCTATTATAGAATGATTATAATTTTTCAATTTTTTTTTAGAGTGCTCCAACTGATTCCATTACCTATCAACATTATCTTCTTCATCATCCTCTGACAATTTAATAATTTCTGAAACTGATGAACTACCTGACACCGACCGCGATTCCTGTTCGATAGTGTTATTCATTTTAAATCTTAGTTCACAAAGAGCATTCTTAGCTTTCAATATCAGATCTTTAGTTCTGAGAAAAGTTCTGAAATAATTCCTCTATTTTCTAAAACATATTAGTTAGATAAATCCGTTCTCTATAAAATTTTCCAGCAGTCAATTCCTCTGCTAGAAGTTTCTTTGTTGTAAGGTAAGGAAATTTTAATAATTCTCCGAGGGTTCCGATTTCCTCCTATCGACTGCTGAGAGGAGAAACTCCAGGTGTGCCTCATTTTCACAATTTGACGTTTTAAAATCAATTAATTTTGGGATACGTGCTTGTCTCGCCTGGCTTATAAGATTTGTTGCAAGAGTATTGTAAAATGTGAACTCCTCACCTCATGCGTTCAATCAATATTAGCGCCATCGGAAAAATAATTTCATACTTTTATCATGTTCGTTCTGAAAATCAACTAGTATTTCTTCGCTTTGACATTCAATAAAATCTGTGTCACATTAACCAGTTCCTCAAGTTCTTGTCTATTGTAATTATTCAATTTTTCAAACGTACTGATCATATTTGATGCGTTATCCGAAACTATGCTAATTACTTGCCTTTAATTAATTTTGAATTCCTTGAAAACATCATCAACAAGTTGTTGTATAATTTTACAGAAATGTTGCTACTTGGTATATCTATCATATTCCTAATGTTTCAGTAATATCGTTTTTTTCCTATCTTCCCCCAGATATCTAATATTAATAGCGAAATAATTTACTTTTGCCCGTGTACAAACATCCATTTTCAAATATACAATGCGTCAGTTTAAGTTTTTTTTAATCTTAATTTTTGGTTATACACACCCTTCTTCTAGAACCTTTTTACGAATGTTTTAAAAAAATAAATAAATAAATAAAGTGGGAAACCATCTGTAATAATTATAAAACCAATTGTTTCCTCAATGTTTCATTTGAAAGATAAAAAAGCAAATTTTTTAATGTTGAAAATATTATCAACTCTATAAAGTAAGAGTTTATGAAATTGAAGACGTATCATGAGCCGCTTAAATAATTATTACTTTCATTACTACAATAAATAAACAATATATGTATATATATATATATATATATATATATATATAGTATATATATATATTATATATAAATATATAAATATATATATTATATATATATAATTTATTTTTATAATTATTTAAAAATAAAATTTAAATTATAAAAAATATTTATTTAAAATATAATTATAAAAAAATATATAATAAAAAATAAAAAAAAATTATTATATATTATATATATATATATATATATATATATATATATATATATAATATATATATATATATATATATATATATATATATATATAAGCGGAATCTGCTTAGAATAATGAACAGGTATGATGCATTCGTAACATGAAATGGATGTGAGGAGAGTGTGAAGGAATACTTCGGAATTCTTCATGACATTGGCAGTAATGAAGAGGTGATAGTGAATGTGTGTGGGTTTTATGGTGCAAGAAGGAATAGTTATTGGGGATGAGGTAATTAGTAAGAAGGAGGTAATGGGTAGAGTGAGAAAGTTGAAGAATGGAATATCTGCAGATATAGATGAAATTACTGATGAAATGGTCAAGAACGGAGGAGAGATGGTGATTTAGTGGATTTGAAAGTAACGCAACAAAGCGTTTATGGAGGGTATAGTTCTGAGGGATTGGAGGAGAGCAGTAATAGTGCCCTTATATAAGGGTAAGGGAGAAAAGGAGAACTGAAAGAACTATAGTGGAATTAGTTTATTGAGTGATGTAGGGAGGATATTTGCTGGTATTTTGGTCGAAAGAGTACGTCGAGTGACTGAGGGACAGATTGGTGAAGAACAATGTGCATTTAGAAGTGGTAGAGGATGTGTGGATCAAATTTAAATTGAAACAAACGATTGAGAAAATGATAGAGAAGAAGAATAAATTGTATTTAGGTTATATAATTTACAACAGGCGTATGAGAGGATTAATAGGGAAGCCCTATGGCATGTGTTAGTGATATATGTTGTTGGTGGCAGGTTTCTGAACGGAATCGAAAATATAAACGACGATAGTGAAACGTGATACGAATAAATAGAGATGAAAGAGATTGGTTTAATATTAATAGAGGAGTGAGGCAGGGATGTGCTATGTCTCCTTCGTTATTCAATTTGTATATGGTTAGGGTTATGAAAGAATTAGAGGTAGGGGTGGCAGGGGAAGGTGTTAGAATGATGAAGAATGGTAGAAAGTGGAGGGTGCCCTACTTATCCTATGTGGATAATTTGTTTTTGTGTGGTGAATCTGAAGAGAGCTTGAGAGGATTGGCAAGGTGTGTAAAAGAAGGTGTTTGAAAGTAAAATGTAGATAAAAGTAAGGTTATGGTAGTGAGTGAGGGGAGTCCGCAGTGTGAAGTTATGTTAGATGGTGTGAAACTGGAACAAGTCTGAGTTTAAATATTAAGATATATGTAGGATGAAAAGAGAACGGATGATGCAGAGTGTAGTAGGAAGTTGTGAATGGTAGAAAAGTGGCCGGTGCAATTAAATCCTTGGTGGATGTAAAGGAACTAAGTCTTGAGTTCGCTAGGGTTTTGCATGAGGGAATGTTGTTACATGTGTTAATGTATTTTAGTGAGTATATGGTCTGAAATAAGAGGCATACATCTAAAGTACAATGTGTATATACGGATGGACAATCTTATGGACGTGTTAGGTGTTAGAAGAATTTATAAAATGAGGAATGAACGCATTAGGGAGTTGTGTGGAGTGAAGAAAGGCGTAAATGAGAGAATAAATGGGAGTACACTGAGATAGTTTGGTCATGTAGAAAGGATGGATGATAGTCGATTGGTTAAGCGGATGTATAGAGGTGAGTGTGCTCGGAATCGACCGGCTGGGAGACGGAAGAAAAAATGGATTGAGTCAGTAAAGAAATGCCTGAAGGAGAAGAATGTGAGTTTGGTAGAGCCGAGAAGAAAGTTGCATAACAAGAGTGAATGGCGGGGTTTTGTGAGGGGTATGGTTATGGCTTTGCAATGGGATGAACAACACATTGACGAGATACCACAGTTAGGGTTCGTCGCAGTCTCTAGAAACTTTTTGGGTGTTTCCTGACTGAGATAAGTTCCCACTTTTCGACTTGCCTCATGTTCTTCTGCTACTTTTTTGTTCCGGTGTATGATATATACCTCACCCCAATCTAGAAAAAGAGAAGGATCATGATGATGATGACGATGATGGCAGGTTCTTCGATTCCCTTTTATCTTAAAAAGTACCGCTAAGATTTTGGTGGGTGAGAAATGGAAGCCATGGGAGTTACCCCATTGTGAAAAATTCTCAATAGTTAGTTGAAATTGTCTTTCGAGAAAAGGCAGCCTGGCACCGGTTATATATAGAGCAAGGTCATCAACATAGAGAGAAAATTTGAACCCCGCTGGGATAAAAGTAACGATATCATTGAATCCGGTGGTGACAACTGTAAAAAAAATACACTTAGAACACTACTACCCTGCGGAACGCCTTCATCCAGAGTAAAGTGGAGTGACAGAATAGAAGAGCATCGAACATGGATGGATCTATTTGACAAAAGGCATTTAATGAAAAGAGGGAGTTCTCCACGAAACTGAGCGAATGGAGTTTAAGGAGAAACTTAGTTCTCCACTTTGTGTCATAAGCTTTTTCAAGGTCAAAAAAGACACCAAGAACCATCCCACCGGTTGAGAAGGCTTCCCGTACGTCATGGTCCAGTTTTAACAAGGGATCCGCAGTCGAACGACCTTTTGCGGAAACCAAACCGAAAGTTTGAAAAAGCCTGGCGACTCTCCAGAACAGGGAGAAGTCAGCCTGAAACCATTTTCTCCATTAATTTGCAAGAATGACAGGTCAGCAAAATTTGTCTCTGGTTTTCCGCCAACTTTGGATCTTTCCCAGGTTTGGGGATAAGAATTACAAAAGCTTTAGTCCAAATAGATAGAAAAGAAGATTCGATCGAAATTCTGTTATACAAATCCAGCAAAAACGCCGATGCCGCGGGGTGAATTTGACGAAGCATTGTGTACGAAATCATGTCTGGGACAAGTGTGAATTCTTTGCTATTCGCCAGTTCAGTTTGATATTCTAAAACTGTAAAAAGACGGTTATCGGTATGATCTTCCTCTTTCCCTGTTGAGAAGTTCTGGCATGTGGGTCGTTCAGAAGCTCATTTGAAAGGCTTCCGGATAGCGGAAAGAACTCGAGTGGCTAGGAAAACTATAACCTAATGAATCTGTAACAGCAGTAAGAGTGGAGATCTTGTCGGTTATATCAGGCCCATAACGAAATACTGTGAGTGAGGAGTCGTTCGAGCGACGAAATATTTTCTGCGTAACTTTCCATACTAAAGGAAGGGGAGTTGTGGAGTTAACAGTCGAAATGTAAGTTCGAAAAAATTGTTTACGTGTTTGGCGATAAATTTGCCGAGATCTCGCCAAAGCTTCTTTAAAAATAATCATGCTTTTGGTGGTACTGGCTCTTTTGTATTGCATGTAGTGTTTCTTCTTCACCTGATTAGCTTGTGCGCATTCTTGGGACCACCAAGGGGTTGCCGACCTTCTGCCTGCGGAAGATTGCGGAATGCAAACTTCTGCTGCCGAGATAACAACTCGCTGGAAGAAATGAACGGCATAATCAACAGTCGGAAACCGCTTATTGAAGGGAGAAAGTGGGATAGCTGTGGTCTGATAAAAAGGAGCCCACACCGCTCGGTCATAACGTCAGCTGGAGTTTGGTTTTAACATTGGACTCGGTACAAGCTCATTTAAAGCTATTGGGTAATGATCACTGTCTTATAAATAATTAATCAAAGCGGAACCAGGTAAAGCGATGCATAAGGGAAAGGGAGCAAAAGGTAATATCGATACAGGAAGAAGTGTGTGTATCTAAATGTTCATATGTAGGGAGCCCTGTGTTAAGGCATCCTAGGGAAAAGGTGGCTAGAAGATCTACAAGGATCTTGGATTTAGACGAAGTGACAGAGTCGGACCATAAGGGGTGGCGGAGGTTGAAATCTCCTAGTCTAACAACCGGAGTAGGGAGCTGCTTAAAAAGATCAGCTAAGTCGACCTTAGTAAATTCCTTAACTGGAGCCAAGTAGATCGAGCAGATAGTAAGGTCGGTGAACAAATGAATTTGTTCTGCCACTGCATGAAGTTTAGTTTGAAGAAAGACTGGAGAATATGGGACAGATTTATGAATGAGTATTCCTGCACCTCCCCTATCATTGTCACCTCTTTCTGTAGAGGTTAGCGACGATTTATATTCCGACGGTTGAAAGAAGTCGTGATGACATAGTCGAAGTTCCTGCAAACATATGCACTTTGGTGTACATATATTTATTAGTTGAACAAGTTCTTCAAAATTAGAGTGGTAGCCACGACAATTCTATTGAAGGAAAGTGGTCATGCTGTGTTGTTATAAATATTATGATGATAGTTCTTTTGAGGTAATTGTCTCTATGTGGCTAGGGGTAGTGTTGGAGGTGGATTCAGATGGAGAAGAAATGCTGATACGTGGGTCTCGACGAGGAGAGGTAACAAATCCTGGTGGTAAAGAATAGTCATTCAACAGAGATTTGGGTTGTATGACCGCTTTTGGGAATGAGTTTTCAGTGGTATTTGGTGAAGGAGCTTCGCCATGAATGCGAGATAAATTGAGTTCAACCAAGTCCATATTATTGTATAGATTTGGTTGGTCGTTAGAAGAGCAACCAAAATGCTCATGTTTAGGAATGGGAGCGATATCAGTATCTACGAAGCAAGCAGATTCAGAAATGTGAAAAGGGTACAGAATTATTTCTATGGAAATGGAGAAGGAAGGTGTCACCAGTAAGGTGTCACGAGAAAGGTGTCATCTTTTTGAAAAGGTGTTGGGTTTGCGATATTGGGTTCCGATATAGGATTTAGTTGGGTTGACAAAGTTTGATATTGGAAATTTTGCCAGAAATTCATCATGCGAGTGATTTTGGGAGATTGGACAATTTGATTTAAGAATGGAGACCTCTGGGTCCCCTTTCATGTCTCCAACAGATCCAGAATGCTTATAGCGTTTGCAGAGTTTACGTTGGACACTTTTCAATTCACTTCTCTCGGAAGCTCAGGAAGCATTAGAAAGGGAGAGTGGGTCATCACATCAAGCTCTATTTGGGAGCTGTTATCCATTTCATCCGCTAAGACATAGAATCCTTTGGAGAGTGCTGATATAGTGCTGAAGAAGAGTTACAGGAAGATTCAGTAGAGCTAGAGTAATCTTGCAAACTATTAGAGGGTTGTTCGATAGCTGTGATTGCTTGGGTATAATTCATTGAAGTCATTGCTTTTGCCTCTGGTATAGATCTATGGCGAGGTCTCTTTTGAGATGCATTTTTTGCGTCTAGGATTAATGTATTTTCGTTTAGAAATTCGAATGCTTTGTATTTTAACGAATAATCTTTC
>JABUQX010070526.1:37500-40000 GCA_015478945.1 Trachelipus rathkii | reverse complement strand
GAGTATATAGTATTGTGTATATATAGTACTATTAGATATATAAGTATATACGTATATGATATATATATAGTATATTATAGTATATATATATATATATATCATGTATTATAACCAGGCACCGCATTTTAACTACTCTTTATGCTAGCACTCCATTTCCGAACGCCGGCGACCTCTAAAAAAATTTGACGCCCTGTATATATATTTATATATATAATAGTATCATATAGTATAAATAAAAAAAAAAGTATTAAATAATAGAGTACTAATATTATATAACTATAATGCATATAGCAATTAGGGTAATATATTTATATATATATCACATGTGGTACTATATATAGTATGTTAATACTATGACTATGTATAATATATTATAGTATAATATATTATATATATAATATATAGTAGACTATCTTGTATATATATAATTTATACCGCTGTCCCGT
Source organism: Trachelipus rathkii (assembly GCA_015478945.1). Classification (NCBI taxonomy): domain Eukaryota; kingdom Metazoa; phylum Arthropoda; class Malacostraca; order Isopoda; family Trachelipodidae; genus Trachelipus; species Trachelipus rathkii. Next base: position 39,554 of record JABUQX010070526.1, on the reverse strand, counting down.
TTAGTTTATATATATATATATATAATATAACTAATATATAGCAAGGTAATTGTGACGATACATATGATAACGGTTGCATTGTAACTTAGGTTATTTTATCAGATGTAATTATATAATAATAGTATATATCTATTATCCTATTAATTGATGAGTGCTGTACTACATAGAAAATACCGCAGGTATGTATAGTAGTCATATTGTAGTTGACCTATAAGGAAATGGTATCGTAATTAAATTAATTATGCATATATAATATATTATAAGATAGTGGTAGTATAAAATTACTTCATATATATATATGCCTGATTATTATACCGTATAAAGTATAGTTCTAGTATATAATATCATATATTATAATGACGATCTTTGGGTATATACTAGAACAAAAGGACAGTGATTAATAGGATATATAATATATAGGTTATACGTATACAAAATAGTAAATATTATCCCGTATATATATATATATATGATATATAGTTAATATAATATATTATCAAATACTTACATTATTACCTCTACAGTCAAATTAATTATTAAATTACAGGTTTTCTTCTTGGCCTTTTCGTTAGCAAATTTGTCAATAATATCTTCGCAATCTAATTTTACGGTGAAAATCATTTTCCCCACAAACAGTACAGTCCATAGAATGAGACTAAAAGCTGTTGGGACTGAGACAACGTATAATTTTTTAGCCCTTTCTAGCAAGCTGGGAGTAATCGAAGTCTTTCAGCTGAGGCAGTTTGTCGTCAAGGAGTAATAAAAATAATTTTATAGGCAATATTCAGATTTGGAGTATATATCAATGACCAGACTTTTGTTTATATTATAATAGTTTGTTTGAATTTGGGAGTAAGGTTTGACTAGCCATTATCTACCATTCAAAAGCAAACAAATTTAATGAATGCGTTCTGCTCCAAAATCCTCTAAGTCGGAGATAGACCGTCGATAATTTTTTTTTAAATAATTCAGCTGATCTTTAATGAATTGTCGTCTGGGCTCGGTTTCGGTGAGATTTGATAAGAATAAAAACTGTTCTGAAAATTTCGCATTGAATATGCAAAACTTCGCCTATTGATACTTTTGACAGTTTAATCTAATGAAAGGATTGTCGCTGTTTGAATTAAGGAATATTTGAAATTTTCTTCCTTTCGTCAGATCTACAGTTGATGAGGATACTGTTATAGTCACTTTGGTAAACATTTTTGTAACGATTCTGATTTTTCTTTTCCCAATTTTCGTTAGGTTTCTAATCGAGCTAATTTTATTAACTAAGTTACACAGAGAGTTTTTTAAACAAATTAATAACGGTGGCACATCATTCTTTCAGATTGCAATTATTTAATTTTCAGAATCAAATCTTTCAAGTATTGGTTCCGATATTACAGACATAAAGATATTTCATATTAAGACATCAGAACGTGATCTTTCAAAATTCCCTTACGCTCGTAATTGGTAATGATTGATCTAAATTATTTTTTTCTCGAGACCTATCTGAGTATACAAGTTACTAGCTTGCAAGATTTGTTTAGTATGTTTACAAGCTTCGTAGGTCGATGGTGTGAAGCTAGCACCTTGTCCCACAGTAGTGTTTATTGACAATATATTCATTATGATAGAGAAGTTGCTATAATCTTCAAACGATGCGTAGAGCCGTGAAAAAAATTAATAGAAGATTGCTGAAGCACAGCCAAAAGAAACCGATCTGTTTACGAATCATTGTGGCAGCTAGACGTATTAGATCCACTATAGAATAATGGGAATGAGACTGACAATAGGAGTATTAGGGAATAATGCTAGAGACATGGTTTGACGCTCGTTACAATTCTTGTTTGGCAAGGCCAGATATATTTCTGACATATTGTTGCCAGCATTATCACGTTTGGACTACCGCCGAGACAACTGCATTAAGTGTCTAAATCATTTGCGCTATGAGAAGAAACGCTCAATCCCGCGATTTTTCGCGCTGGATGATGTCTTTTACCTGTATGACCATGGATTTTTAAACAAGAGAACATGCCCTTAAGTAAGGCAGTATCTTGAGCCTAGGCGAG